>JAECUM010010238.1:0-10149 GCA_016617855.1 Megalonaias nervosa
TTTCAAAATTTTGCACATTACCCGCAACTTGATTGCTTTCAAAGTCTTTCAAAATTTGGCCGATTACCCGTAACTGGATTGCTTTCAAAGTCTTTCAAAATTTGGCCGTTTACCCGTAACTGGATTGCATTCAAAGTCTTTCAAAATTTGACCGATTACCAATAACTAGATTGCTTTCAAAGTCTTTCAAAATTTGGCCGATTACCCGTAACTGGATTGCTTTCAAAGTCTTTCAAAATTTGGCCGATTACCCGTAACTGGATTGCTTTCAAAGTCTTTCAAAATTTAGCCGATTACCCGTAACTGGATTGCTTTCAAAGTCTTTCAAAATTTAGCTGATTACCCGTAACTGGATTGCTTTCAAAGTCTTCCAGAATTTGGCCGATTACCCGTAACTTTATTCCTTTCAAAGTCTTTCAAAATTTGGCCGATTACCCGTAACTGGATTGCTTTCAAAGTCTTTCAAAATTTGGCCGATTACCCGTAACTGGATTGCTTTCAAAGTCTTTCAAAATTTGGCAGATTAACCATAACTGGATTGCTTTCAAAGTCTTTCAAAATTTGGCCGATTACCCGTAACTTGATTGCTTTCAAAGTCTTTCAAAATTTGGCTAATTACCCGTAACTGGATTGCTTTCAAAGTCTTTCAAAATTTGGCCGATTACCCGTAACTGGATTGCTTTCAAAGTCTTTCAAAATTTGGCAGATTACCCGTAACTGGATTGCTTTCAAAGTCTTTCAAAATTTAGCCGATAACCCGTAACTGGATTGTTTTCAAAGTCTTTCAAAATTTGGCCGATTACCCGTAACTGGATTGCTTTCAAAGTCTTTCAAAATTTGGCCGATTACCCGTCACTGGATTGCTTTCAAAGTCTTTCAAAATTTAGCCGATTACCCGTAACTGGATTGCTTTCAAAGTCTTTCAAAATTTGGCCGATTACCCGTAACTGGATTGCTTTCAAAGTCTTTCAAAATTTGGCCGATTACCCGCAACTGGATTGCTTTCAAAGTCTTTCAAAATTTGGCCGATTACCCGTAACTGGATTGCTTTCAAAGTCTTTCAAAATTTGGCAGATTACCCGTAACTGGATTGTTTTCAAAGTCTTTCAAAATTTAGCCGATTACCCGTAACTGGATTGCTTTCAAAGTCTTTCAAAATTTGGCCGATTACCCGTAACTGGATTGCTTTCAAAGTCTTTCAAAATTTGGCCGATTAGCCGTGACTGGATTGCTTTCAAAGTCTTTCAAAATTTGGCGGATTACCCGTAACTGGATTGCTTTCAAAGTCTTTCAAAATTTGGCAGATTACCCGTAACCGGATTGCTTTCAAAGTCTTTCAAAATTTGGCCGATTACCCGTCACTGGATTGCTGTCAAAGTCTTTCAAAATTTGGCCGATTACCCGTAACTGGATTGCTTTCAAAGTCTTTCAAAATTTGGCCGATTACCCGTAACTTGATTGCTTTCAAAGTCTTTCAAAATTTGGCACATTACCCAAAACTTGATTGCTTTCAAAGTTTTTCAAAATTTGGCCGATTACCCGTAACTGGATTGCTTTCAAAGTCTTTCATAATATGGCCGATTACCCGTAACTGGATTGCTTTCAAAGTCTTTCAAAATTTGGCAGATTACCCGTAACTGGATTGCTTTCAAAGTCTTTCAAAATTTGGCCGATTACCCGTAACTGGATTGCTTTCAAAGTCTTTCAAAATTTAGCCGATTACCCGTAACTGGATTGCTTTCAAAGTCTTTCAAAATTTGGCCGATTACCGGTAACTGGATTGCTCTCAAAGTCTTTCAAAATTTGGCCGATTACCCGTAACTGGATTGCTTTCAAAGTCTTTCAAAATTTGGCTGATTACCCGTAACTGGATTGCTTTCAAAGTTTTTCAAAATTTGGCCGATTACCCGTAACTGGATTGCTTTCAAAGTCTTTCAAAATTTAGCCGATTACCCGTAACTGGATTGCTTTCAAAGTCTTTCAAAATTTGGCCGATTACCCGTAACTGGATTGCTTTCAAAGTCTTTCAAAATTTGGCCGATTACCCGTAACTGGATTTCTTTGAAAGTCTTTCAAAATTTAGCAGATTACCCGTAACTGGATTGATTTCAAAGTCTTTCAAAATTTAGCAGATTACCCGTAACTTGATTGCTTTCAAAGTCTTTCAAAATTTGGCAGATTACCCGTAACTGGATTGCTTTCAAAGTCTTTCAAAATTTAGCCGATTACCCGTAACTGGATTGCTTTCAAAGTCTTTCAAAATTTAGCTGATTACCCGTAACTTGATTGCTTTCAAAGTCTTTCAAAATTTAGCCGATTACCCGTAACTGGATTGCTTTCAAAGTCTTTCAAAATTTGGCCGATTACCCGTAACTGTATTGCTTTCAAAGTCTTTCAAAATTTGGCCGATTACCCGTAACTGGATTGCTTTCAAAGTCTTTCAAAATTTGGCAGATTACCTGTAACTGGATTGCTTTCAAAGTCTTTCAAAATTTGGCCGATTACCCATAACTGGATTGCTTTCAAAATCTTTCAAAATTTGGCCGATTACCCGTAACTGGATTGCTTTCAAAGTCTTTCAAAATTTGGCCGATTACCCGTAACAGGATTGCTTTCAAAGTCTTTCAAAATATGGCCGATTCCCCGTAGCTGGATTGCTTTCAATGTCTTTCAAAATTTGGCAGATTACCCGTGACTGGATTGCTTTCAAAGTCTTTCAAAATTTGGCCGATTACCCGTGACTGGTTTGCTTTCAAAGTCTTTCAAAATTTGGCCATTGACCCATAACTGGATTGCTTTCAAAGCCTTTCAAAATTTGGCAGATTACCCATAACTGGATTGCTTTCAACGTCTTTCAAAGTTTGGCCAATTACCCGTGACTGGATTGCTTTCAAAGTCTTTCAAAATTTGGCCGATTACCCGTAACTGGATTGCTTTCAAAGTCTTTCAAAATTTGGCCGATTACCCGTAACTGGATTGCTTTCAAAGTCTTTCAAAATTTGGCCGATTACCCGTAACTGGATTGCTTTCAAAGTCTTTCAAAATTTAGCCGATCACCCGTAACTGGATTGCTTTCAAAGTCTTTCAAAATTTGGCCGAGTACCCGTAACTGGATTGCTTTCAAAGTCTTTGAAAATTTTGCACATTACCCGTAACTGGATTGCTTTCAAAGTCTTTCAAAATTTGGCCGATTACCCGTAACTGGATTGCTTTCATAGTCTTTCAAAATTTGGCCGATTACCCGTAACTGGATTGCTTTCAAAGTCTTTCAAAATTTGGCAGATTACACGTAACTGGATTGCTTTCAAAGTCTTTCAAAATTTGGCAGATTACCCGTAACTGGATTGCTTTCAAAGTCTTTCAAAATTTGCACATTACCCGTAACTGGATTGCCTTCAAAGTCTTTCAAAATTTGGCCGATTACCCGTAAATGGATTGCTCTCAAAGTCTTTCAAAATTTGACAGAGTACCCGTAACTGGATTGCTTTCAAAGTCTTTCAAAATTAGGCCTATTACACCTAACTGGATTGCTTTCAAAGTCTTTCAAAATTTGGCAGATTACCCGTAACTGGATTGCTTTCAAAGTCTTTCAAAATTTGGCCGATTACCCGTAACTGGATTGCTCTCAAAATCTTTCAAAATTTGGCCGATTACCCGTAACTGGATTGCTTTCAAAGTCTTTCAAAATTTGCCCGATTACCCGTAACTGGATTGCTTTCAAAGTCTTTCAAAATTTGCCCGATAACCCGTAACTGGATTGCTTTCAAAGTGTTTCAAAATTTGGCCGATTACCCGTAACTGGATTGCTTTCAAAGTCTTTCAAAATTTGGCCGATTACCCGTAACTGGATTGCTTTCAAAGTCTTTCAAAATTTAGCCGATTACCCGTAACTGGATTGCTTTCAAAGTCTTTCAAAATTGGGCCGATTACCCGTAACTGGATTGCTTTCAAAGTCTTTCAAAATTTCCCCGATTACCCGTAACAGGATTGCTTTCAAAGTCTTTCAAAATTTGGCCAATTACCCGTAACTGGATTGCTTTCAAAGTCTTTCAAAATTTGGCCGATTACCCGTAACTGGATTGCTTTCAAAGTCTTTCAAAATTTGGCAGATTACCCGTAACTGGATTGCTTTCAAAGTCATTCAAAATTTGGCCGATTACCCGTAACTGGATTGCTTTCAAAGTCTTTCAAAATTTGGCAGATTACCCGTAACTGGATTGCTTTCAAAGTCTTTCAAAATTTGGCCAATTAGCCGTAACTGGATTGCTTTCAAAGTCTTTCAAAATTTAGCCGAATACCCATAACAGGATTGCTTTCAAAGTCTTTCAAAATTTAGCCGATTACCCGTAACTGGATTGCTTTCAAAGTCTTTCAAAATTTGGCCGATTACCCGTAACTGGATTGCTCTCAAAGTCTCTCAAAATTTAGCCGATTACCCGTAACTGGATTGCTTTCAAAGTCTTTCAAAATTTAGCCCATCACCCGTAACTGGATTGCTTTCAAAGTCTTTCAAAATTTGACCGATTACCCGTAACTGGAATGCTTTCAAAGTCTTTCAAAATTTGGCCGATTACCCGTGACTGGATTGCTTTCAAAGTCTTTCAAAATTTGGCCGATTACCCGTAACTGGATTGCTTTCAAAGTCTTTCAAAATTTGGCCGATTACCCGTAACTGGATTGCTTTCAAAGTCTTTCAAAATTTAGCAGATTACCAGTAACTCGATTGCTTTCAAAGTCTTTCAAAATTTGTCAGATTACCCATAACTGGATTGCTCTCAAAGTCTTTCAAAATTTGGCCGATTACCGGTAACTGGATTGCTTTCAAAGTCTTTCAAAATTTGGCCGATTACCCGTAGCTGGATTGCTTTCAAAGTCTTTCAAAATTTGGCAGATTACCCGTGACTGGATTGCTTTCAAAGTCTTTCAAAATTTGCCACATTATCCGTGACTGGATTGCTTTCAAAGTCTTTCAAAATTTGGCCGATTACCCGTAACTGGATTGCTTTCAAAATCTTTCAAAATTTGGCCGATTACCCGTAACTGGATTGCTTTCAAAGTCTTTCAAAATTTGGCCGATTACCCGTAACTGGATTGCTTTCAAAGTCTTTCAAAATTTGGCCGATTACCCGTAACTGGATTGCTTTCAAAGTCTTTCAAAATTTAGCCGATTACCCGTAACTGGATTGCTTTCAAGGTCTTTCAAAATTTGGCCGATTACCCGAAACTGGATTGCTTTCAAAGTCTTTCAAAATTTGACCGATTACCCGTAACTGGATTGCTTTCAAAGTCTTTCAAAATTTGGCAGATTACCCGTAACTGGATTGCTCTCAAAGTCTTTCAAAATTTAGCCGATTACCCGTAACTGGATTGCTCTCAAAGTCTTTCAAAATTTGGCAGATTACCCGTAACTGGATTGCTTTCAAAGTCTTTCAAAATTTGGCCAATTACCCGTAACTGGATTGCTTTCAAAGTCTTTCAAAATTTAGCCGAATACCCATAACAGGATTGCTTTCAAAGTCTTTCAAAATTTAGCCGATTACCCGTAACTGGATTGCTTTCAAAGTCTTTCAAAATTTGGCCGATTACCCGTAACTGGATTGCTTTCAAAGTCTCTCAAAATTTAGCCGATTACCGGTAACTGGATTGCTTTCAAAGTCTTTCAAAATTTAGCCGATCACCCGTAACTGGATTCCTTTCAAGGTCTTTCAAAATTTGACCGATTACCCGTAACTGGAATGCTTTCAAAGTCTTTCAAAATTTGGCCGATTACCCGTGACTGGATTGCTTTCAAAGTCTTTCAAAATTTGGCCGATTACCCGTAACTGGATTGCTCTCAAAGTCTTTCAAAATTTGGCCGATTACCCGTAACTGGATTCCTTTCAAAGTCTTTCAAAATTTGGCCGATTACCCGTAACTGGATTGCTTTCAAAGTCTTTCAAAATTTAGCCGATTACCCGTAACTGGATTGCTTTCAAAGTTTTTCAAAATTTGGCCGATTACCATTAACTGGATTGCTTTCAAAGTCTTTCAAAATTTGGCAGATTACCCGTAACTGGATTGCTTTCAAAGTCTTTCAAAATTTAGCCGATTACCCGTAACTGGATTGCTTTCAAAGTCTTTCAAAATTTGGCCGATCACCCGTAACTGGATTGCTTTCAAAGTCTTTCAAAATTTGGCCGAGTACCCGTAACTGGATTGCTATCAAAGTCTTTCAAAATTTGGCCGATTACCCGTAACTTGATTGCTTTCAAAGTCTTTCAAAATTTGGCCGATTACCCGTAACTGGATTGCTTTCAAAGTCTTTCAAAATGTAGCCGATTACCCGTAAATGGATTGCTTTCAAAGTCTTTCAAAATTTGGCACATTATCCGTAACTGGATTACTTTCAAAGTGTTTCAAAATTTGGCCGATTACTAGTAAATGGATTGCTTTCGAAGTCTTTCAAAATTTGGCCGATTACCCGTAACTGGATTGCTTTCAAAGTCTTTCAAAATTTGGCAGATTACCCGTCACTGGATTGCTTTCAAAGTCTTTCAAAATTTGGCCGATTACCCGTAACTGGATTGCTTTCAAAGTCTTTCAAAATTTGGCAGATTACCAATAACTGGATTGCTTTCAAAGTCTTTCAAAAATTGACCGATTACCCGTAACTGGATTGCTTTCAAAGTCTTTCAAAATTTGCCACATTATCCGTAACTGGATTGCTTTCAAAGTCTTTCAAAATTTAGCCGATTACCCGTAACTGGATTGCTTTCAAAGTCTTTCAAAATTTGGCCGATTACCAGTAACTGGATTGCTTTCAAAGTCTTTCAAAATTTTGCCGAATACCCGTAACTGTATTGCTTTCAAAGTCTTTCAAAATTTTTCCGATTACCCGTAACTGGATTGCTTTCAAAGTCTTTCAAAATTTAGCCGATTACCCGTAACTGGATTGCTTTCAAAGTCTTTCAAAATTTGGCCGATTACTAGTATGTGGATTGCTCTCGAAGTCTTTCAAAATTTTGCCGATTACCCGTGACTGGATTGCTTTCAAAGTCTTTCAAAATTTAGCCGATTACCCGTAACTGGATTGCTTTGAAAGTCTTTCAAAATTTTTCCGATTACCCGTAACTGGATTGCTTTCAAAGTCTTTCAAAATTTGGCCGATTACCCGTAACTGGATTGCTTTCAAAGTCTTTCAAAATTTACCACATTACCCGTAACTGGATTGCTTTCAAAGTCTTTCAAAATTTTTCCGATTACCCGTAACTGGATTGCTTTCAAAGTCTTTCAATATTTGGCCGATTACTAGTAAATGGATTGCTTTCGAAGTCTTTCAAAATTTGGCCGATTACCCGTAACTGGATTGCTTTCAAAGTCTTTCAAAATTTGGCCGATTACCCTTCACTGGATTGCTTTCAAAGTCTTTCAAAATTTGGCCGATTACCCGTAACTGGATTGCTTTCAAAGTCTTTCAAAATTTGGCAGATTACCCATAACTGGATTGCTTTCAAAGTCTTTCAAAATTTGGCAGATTACCCGTAATTGGATTGCTTTCAAAGTCTTTCACAATTTGCCACATTATCCGTGACTGGATTGCTTTCAAAGTCTTTCAAAATTTGGCCGATTACCCGTAACTGGATTGCTTTCAAAGTCTTTCAAAATTTAGCAGATTACCCGTAACTGGATTGCTTTCAAAGTCTTTCAAAATTTGGCCGATTGCTAGTAGGTGGATTGCTCTCGAAGTCTTTCAAAATTTAGCAGATTACCCGTGACTGGATTGCTTTCAAAGTCTTTCAAAATTTAGCCGATTACCCGTAACTGGATTGCTTTCAAAGTCTTTCAAAATTTTTCCGATTACCCGTGACTGGATTGCTTTCAAAGTCTTTCAAAATTTGGCCGATTACCCGTAACTGGATTGCTTTCAAAGTCTTTCAAAATTTGGCCGATTACCCGTCACTGGATTGCTTTCAAAGTCTTTCAGAATTTGGCTGATAACCCGTAACTGGATTGCTTTCAAAGTCTTTCAAAATTTGTCCGATTACCCGTAACTTGATTGCTTTCAAAGTCTTGCAAAATTTGGCAGATTACCCGTAAAAGGATTGCTTTCAAAGTCTTTCAAAAGTTGGCCGATTACCCGTAACTGGATTGCTTTCAAAGTCTTTCAAAATTTGGCACATTATCCGTAACTGGATTGCTTTCAAAGTCTTTCAAACTTTGGCCGATTACCCGTAACTGGATTGCTTTCAAAGTCTTTCAAAATTTATCCGATTACCCGTAACTGGATTGCTTTCAAAGTCTTTCAAAATTTGGCAGATTACCCGTAAATGCATTGCTTTCAAAGTCTTTCAAAATTTGGCACATTATCCGTAACTGGATTGCTTTCAAAGTCTTTCAAAATTCAGCCGATTACCCGTAACTGGCTTGCTTTCAAAGTCTTTCAAAATTTAGCCGATTACCCGTAACTGGATTGCTTTCAAAGTCTTTCAAAATTTGGCAGATTACCCGTAACTGGATTGCTTTCAAAGTCTTTCAAAATTTGGCAGATTACCCGTAACTGGATTGCTTTCAAAGTCTTTCACAATTTAGCAGATTACCCGTTACTGGATTGCTGTCAAAGTCTTTCAAAATTTGGCCGATTACTAGTAAATGGTTTGCTTTCGAAGTCTTTCAAAATTTGGCCGATTACCCGTGACTGGATTGCTTTGAAAGTGTTTCAAAATTTAGCCGATTGCCCGTAACTGGATTGCTTTCAAAGTCTTTCAAAATTTTGCCGATTACCCGTAACTTGATTGCTTTCAAAGTCTTTCAAAATTTGGCCGACTACCCGTAACTGGATTGCTTTCAAAGTCTTTCAAAATTTGGCCGATTACCCGTAAATGGATTGCTTTCAAAGTCTTTCAAAATTTGGCCGATTACCCGTCACTGGATTGCTTTCAAAGTCTTTCAGAATTTGGCAGATTACCCGTAACTGGATTGCTTTCAAAGTCTTTCAAAATTTTGCAGATTACCCGTAACTAGATTGCTTTCAAAGTCTTTCAAAATTTAGCCGATTACCCGTAACTGGATTGCTTTCGAAGTCTTTCAAAATTTGGCCGATTACCCGTAACTGGATTGCTTTCAAAGTCTTTCAAAATTTGGCCGATTACCCGTAACTGGATTGCTTTCAAAGTCTTTCAAAATTTGGCCGATTACCAGTAACTGGATTGCTTTCAAAGTCTTTCAAAATTTGGCAGATTACCCGTAACTGGATTGCTCTCAAAGTCTTTCAAAATTTGGCCGATTAACCGTAACTGGATTGCTTTCAAAGTCTTTCAAAATTTGGCCGATTACCCGTAACTGGATTGCTTTCAAAGTCTTTCAAAATTTAGCAGATTACCCGTAATTGGATTGCTTTCAAAGTCTTTCAAAATTTTTCCGATTACACGTAACTGGATTGCTTTCAAAGTCTTTCAAAATTTGGCAGATTACCCGTGACTGGATTGCTTTCAAAGTCTTTCAAAATTTGGCCGATTACCCGTAACTGGATTGCTTTCAAAGTCTTTCAAAATTTGGCCGATTACCCGTAGCTGGATTGCTTTCAAAGTCTTTCAAAATTTGGCCGATTACCCATAACTGGATTGCTTTCAAAGTCTTTCAAAATTTGGCAGATTACCCGTGACTGGATTGCTTTCAAAGTCTTTCTAAATTTGGCCGATTACCCGTAACTGTATTGCTTTCAAAGTCTTTCAAAAGTTGGCCGATTACTCGTAACTGGATTGCTTTCAAAGTCTTTCAAAATTTGGCCGATTACCCGTAACTGGATTGCTTTCAAAGTCTTTCAAAATTTTCCCGATTACCCGTAACTGGATTGCTTTCAAAGTCTTTCAAAATTTGGCCGATTACCCGTAACTGGATTGCTCTCAAAGTCTTTCAAAATTTGGCCGATTACCCGTAACTGGATTGCTTTGAAGGTCTTTCAAAATTTAGCGGATTACCCGTAGCTGGATTGCTTCCAAAGTCCTTCAAAATTTTGCCGATTACCCGTAACTGGATTGCTTTCAAAGTCTTTCAAAATTTAGCCGATTACCCGTGACTGGATTGCTTTCAAAGTCTTTCAAAATTTGCCCGATTTCCCGTAACTGGATTGCTTTCAAAGTCTTTCAAAATTTGGCCGATTACCCGTAACTT
>JAECUM010010239.1:0-31505 GCA_016617855.1 Megalonaias nervosa
TTTTAAGTTGTAAGACAAATGATATTTTTGTATAATTTGAATTGTCAACCATATCATGATGTTTCCATTATTATGTCATCTTATTTGTGTGACATTAAGGAAGAGAGAATGATAATACATAACAATTGCCAGATTAAGGCCTTCCAGGGCCCTCATCAGTGAAAATATTATATCACTCCACCCCCTCGACTAAATGTGAAATTAAAAAAAAAAAATATCAGAAGCTAAAAAAGGCTGGAAAATACCAGTGCTGCCACCATTCCAAATCAGAATACTAGAACATGCAAATCAAAATGACCATATATAATTCACTCAATTTTACCATTAGCAAATAATTATAATTTTTTTCTGGTGCCCCTGTTGGGCTGGTGCCCTAAGCACCAGATTAGTATGCTTAATGGGTAATCTGGCATACCACATTCAAATGAATATAAAAAGGTATATTTTTAAGACATACTCATTAATAATTTGACTTTTTAAGTCTGTGTTGGCCTGAATAGTTTATTTTTAATGCTTTTTATTCTCTCTGATGACTGCAAGTTCTGTCTGGTCACCTCTAGTCTGAGTTTCGTCTGACCCTACACCCCAACATAAATGTCCAAATATCAAACATGGGGTGGCAAGGGTCAGAGGAAACTCAGACTAGTCATCTCCCAGTGAATTTAAGAGGGGTCCAAGGATTAAATACACCAAAAAAATAAATGGCAATTACAGTAACTGTTGCTCATCTCAACTGTACAGATGGCAGGAGTGTATCACCTCTGGGTCATATTGTGGGTGGATGATCAGGATTTGCTATTAGTTTTGGTTAACTGCTACCGCTAGGTAATACACATGTATGTGTTTTGTGAGTGCATTTGTTTTATCAGATGCTTCGTCGTCTCTTGCTTGCACAGGTTGTCAGTTTAACACTTTTCTGAACCTCTGGTTATATAGAAGACGTTACAGTGAGATATTCGCATGTTGTTTGCGTAGGAATACGGACAAGAATGTCTGCCTGAATGTATAGTACACGGTACTGAAAATATTGATGCACAAAATTTGCCTTCGAAACCCATGTCAAATTATAGTAGTCAATGTAATAATGTGACTAGCTTTGCTTTAATGGTAAATATGAACACATATTCATATAACGTCATTTTATTCTTTAAAATTTTTATATACGTTTTTAAAATTTTCATTGCACCCATCGAGGGCCCCAGTTTTAAGTCACTACAAAGAATTGAATATAGGCCTACATGTTCATGAGAGAGAGAGAGAGAGAGAGAGAGAGAGAGAGTATAGCCATATATAGTTACTTTGAACAATGAAAAGGTAGAACAATACTTTGACTCGTTTTTCATCCAAGTTTATGTGCAAACTTGTTGCCAAAAATTCCTTGAAAGTTGCATTCATTCTATAAATCCCGAATGTTGCACGATGTAAATCACCATCTTTGCAAACTCTAAGTGCTGGTAAATAGCATTTGCAAAACGAATAATAAAATGATTGTGTTTCCATTTGGTCACTATAGGTATATGTTCTTTATAAACGTGTACATCCCCTCATCTCACAGACAACTGTATGTAGTCAGTGTTATGTATTATTCCCGTGCTGGTTTAAAAATAGACGCATAAAGTCTAGAGTAGAATACCAATAGTCTGTTTCATTCCTGTATTCTCCAACGCCATTACTTCTGAAACATATTTCAAAGTTTTCGGAAGTTTATTAAAAATGCTGAACCAATATTGTATTACTTCTTATTAATGTCCATATTATATATGTATGGAAGGATACATAGTTTATAAATAGATTATAGTTTGACTCTTGGCTACATCAAGGGGTGTGGAAGACAGTATTTTTTTTTTCTTCTTATAAAGATAAAAACACAGTAGTGTGTGTGTGTGTGTGTGTGTTATAGCCATGAAATCATAAGGATAAAAGTACATAAATACATAAAGAACATTTGTCATTTCCAGTGAAGTTAACAAACCCACGTATTCGGCGAAGAAGCGAACCTACAAGCCCCTATTAACACCTTCTTTACAGTCATATTCAGTAATATCAAACAATCATTTAAATAATTCAGTAATATTAAACAGTATTTTATTGAGGAAAAATTATGTATTTTATGACGAAGTACCTTTTAGTCAACATATTTTAGAAACAGTTTTCAGTTGACGTGTAAGTTCGATATTCTATTTTTGTCTATGACGGATCATTTTGGAATAGTTTTAGAAACAAAACTTTATTTATAGAGCTTTATAACCCCGAAAATAATAAAAATGCATATTGAATATTTGAAACTGAGTGAATAGCTCATGGCAAAGCAGTATATATGAGAAGTAAATGAAAAAGATGACAACTTTTAATGTATTTCTTGATAGTTTTTTGACACCCTGTAACCATGGCAACGGACACATGAACACAAAACTGATGTCAGAAATAAATGTTAACCACCTCATGTGTACTGTATACATCATATGAGGACATTTGGCGAGGGGGCAGAAAATGGCCCTTATTCAATATAGTCCTTTATTGTAAAGACAGACGACGACACTTGGATTATCCGTGACAAACGTGATCCTGTACGCATGCAGTCAGGAAATAATATTGTTCTCGGTAAAAATTCCAAACCAGGAATACTGACTGGTATTGACAAACCGTATTATGAACGAGGGTACCCTGTGACTGCGGTTGTGTACGCAATATATCCATTAAATAATAAACCTAAAGTTAATGATCTCAAACTGATGAAACTGTCATCCTTGACTTCGTCAAGAATAAATTGTGTAGCTGAACAGGTTACAGAACACTTCACAAACGTGATACGCGGAAACGGTTTAACAGATTTACGATGTAACAAAATAAATACGTGGGCCGAAGCAGTTAAAGATACCGGAGCGTCTATCAGCGACGTTGCTGAGCTGGGAAAGAAATTAAAATTCCCAATAACAGTGAAGACGTTAACCGGAGAGATTTTGTATAAATTGAAATATGAATCAAGAGGAGCTTCGATAGATATTATTGATCATAACGCACATGCATGGACTGTGGCAGTAACAATATTTCCACAAGACAGAACGGTTAAATTTTATAATGGTCATATATTTGATTTTATCAGAAATATCAGTAAAAGTGACCCTGTATCTGTTTGGCTGTTTCAAAGTTCGGAATATGATTATCATGATCAATTTGTATGGTCTAATGGTGATATTTATCGTACAGAGTCTCTCCACGAAGAAATGAAAAATCTTGCATTAAAATATACCCCTGATGATATTAAGGTTGGACAATTACTGAATAACTGTTTTACCGTTCCATCAGTTGCTGCTCACGCTGCTCAGGAGAAAAATTCATGGAAACCGACACGATTGGAATTTCTTGAAGATGTCCAACACAGTTGTGTGGAATACGGACATGGTGGATTATGGAATACTAATACGATTATAGAGACGTTATCTCAGTTGATATGGTTGCATGTTATCCTGGAAGTTTTCTTGGATACGGAGAGTGTTCTGGATACTTCAAGAGATTTGGACATCCGACACATGAGATGACCAGAGTTGCGATAAACGGACCCTTACCAGATTTTGACTTAACCAGATTCGCCTGTATAGAGTCGTTCGAGTTTTACGGGGATCTCCATCCGATTGTTTATGCATGGTTTGGAAGACATTTTTCAGAAAAATATTGGGCTCCAATAGTACTATTACAGTACATGCTTGATACTGGAATTTTAATATCGTTAAAAGTGAGAGAAGCAATTATATCATACCGCGTGCAGAAACAAGTTTGGTTGCCAGAACCAGATATATTTAATATTAATGATGCTAGGAGAAAATTTCCTAATCTTAACGAAGATGATATTGTTAAAATTACTAATAATATACGTAAATGCAGAAAAAACACGATGAGAAACTTGCAAAAGATCTCGGCAGAAAAATAATCAGTAAATTTACGCAAGGAGGATCATATGATCATAAACGACATTGTACAAGATTAATTATGGACGATGCTGAACTCGATTTTATAATTGCTGATACAACGGAGAAAAACATATTTATAAGTCGAAGTAATGCTAATTTATCAGACGGAACAAAATTAGGTACAATTGTGAGCTATACTGATGGCGAGTCACCGCAGTTTACTCATTTAAGATCTTCGATGCTCGTGTACGTTTCGATAAATCTATCATCAATGATAAACAGATTTCCTCTGATTGCAGTCAGAGTCGTGATAGATTCATTTTATATAAATAAAAAATATGCGGATTTGTTAAAACAATTACATATTAACAATCATGCATCATGGGGCGAATGGAGAATAAAACATGAAGATATACTTAGTTATTCTGAATCTGCCGATGTTGAAATTAAAGAAATATATTACAAGAATAATCAAATATCAGAATTGTCATCGACAATGTCATTGTTGCCATCTGTATATGATCCTGTGGCTAGACATAAAACCGTTTATCTTAATGGGTGTGGTGGTTCAGGTAAAACAACACGCATGATTGAATTATTTAATAATTGTTCAGATATGATTGTTTTGACACCGACACATAAACTCGCCAGAGAAATAAAAGAACGAGGAATCAAATCTCAAACTTGTCATAGTTTCTTCAGATGGTGCGGAGACACATGGACTCCATCGCAGACGGGTGAGAAATACATTCCTAAAATTATTATATGGGACGAGATTTGCACGGTGTCGCTGGAGGTATTAAAAATATTTCTTGATTGGCTGTTATTGAAGAATACTGCTGTGATAATGTGTGGCGATCATAGTCAACCGCCACCTTTTATTGGATCGTCTCCACATGAGTGGCAGAAAACATTTGTAGGTTATTACGAAGAAATAACTGATGACCATAGAACCATTGATAAATCACTGAAAGAGTTTAAAAAGTTAATAAGATTACAGCCAGATAAAATACAGTGTGAGATAATGCCTGAAGTAATTCCAGAAACTCCTGTGAATGATTTTTGGAATTTATGGAGACCTGCTGATTTGATAGTTGCAAGTAGAAAAATAGTTCGCGATACACTTCAACAACAATTATTTACATTACATAAAGAAAAATTTTCAGATCTACCTGTACCATTATGTTATCGCCCAGCAGATACTCGACGACAGAATGTTGATGCTGAGATTCCTGGTGGTGGAATACAAAATCTTGTGCTAAATGATATTGTTTTAGTTGTTGTTGAGAGCACGTTGAGCATGGATAAATCGCCGTGGACGTTAGGATACGCTATAACGATTCACTCGTCACAGGGATTAACTATTAATGATACAAATATTTGGATTGTCGATGATTGTATTGAGTGGTCAAATTTAGTTTATCTTGCAGTGTCTCGAGTCAGAAGAATATCTCAACTACACAGGGTTATCATGGATTGTGTAATAACCGAAGAAATCACTAACAACTTTGTCGTCATCAAGAAAAAATTAACGAGCTATAAGCAGTGTGACAAAAAATATAATCGCGACTTTGGTATGGATGCTGAATTTATTATAACACTAAAACAACGACAGAATAATCATTGTGCGAATTGTAACGCAGTAATGTTACGGCAGTATTCAAATAATAATCCAAGACAATTTACTGTTGATAGAATTAATAGTAGTCTTGGTCACACACGCGAAAATGTGATGCTGACCTGTCTTGAATGTAATCGACGTAGAGGTGCAAGTTTACAAAAGTGAAGGTGGTGGTAATTGTGTGTCTTTAGGAATTATTTGTAATTGTTCGCGTACAAATCCACGCTGAGGAGCAGTTGAATCTAATCTATAGATTGCAGGTCTATCTGTGGACCTTACCATACTGGAAATTTTATGTGTGGTCACACTCCAGATAGGATCAGTTGCTCTTTTTTTTACCTCCTTCTAGTTCACCAGGTTCATATAAACATCTTACGGTCACATTACTTAGTACTGGTTGAGAGGAAGATTCACGTCGGCATATTGGTATATATTTTTTTGTGATCGCATTAGAAGGTTTCATAGAAGTTTCACGAGTAATTTCATTATTTAATGCAGCTATCACACTTGGTAACCTTGCAACCTATTCACGAGATCTCTCCATGGACTTAAAGTCAGTGGATATTTCCTTTGCATATTGATATCCAAATAACCGCTCAGCAAGTGTTCGATTAAATCGTTCAACGATTGCCTGATCACGATGAATTTCAGTGTGTCCTCATCTGATTTTAACATTATGTTTTTTCATCAATGATGATACTGCACCAAGAAATTCTTTGCCAGGATCAACTTGTAGCAACTGTGGCCATCGTAGACCACCTTGTGGTCCGGATCCTCATAGATAAATTCGTTCAAACGCAGATGCAACTTCAGTTGCTGTTTTTGTTGACAGTGGTTCTGCTTCTTTATATCTACTTGCAATGTCAACGACAGTTAACGCGTATTTGTATGTGCACGATTGACGTCTACCAATTTTAATGGCATCATGTGGTAAAAACAAAATATCTGCTTGATGAACTTCATTGGGAATACTGACATCAAAATGTACATATTGAATTTTTTTAGGTGGTGGTAGATAAATTTGCCGTATTGCCTGTCGTGCTAACCACGCTGCAGCAACAGCACGTGAGACTTTTGCTACTTCAGCAAGTTTACTAATTGCTGCTTTGCCTCTCCAATATCCTCTTGGGCTATAATAAACAGACTCCATTATAATAGTTATCTATGATTAATTACCAGCTCCTAGCACTGGTTTACCTTTCGTAGCAGATTTTACTAGGAAGCTAGCAAGTTTTTCTCTGAGAGATTTATTTTTATGGAATTTAACGAGTGAATCAGCTTTACATCTGCAATATGTTGTTGTTGTAAATTTGGATTTTTATATGCGACATCATGAACGTGACACGTTTGATCAATCGCATTTATTGGATACTCTCCAGGTCTTGGTTGATCTCATTCGTCAAGTTGAATATCAAGTCGGGTTCCTGGACCACAGTAATTATATCCAGGTAAATGTTTTTCACCAGGATACTTTGCCCATGGAGCTCCTGGTAATTTACCTAACGAAGCAGCGATATCTCCACCTGTCTTTGTCGATGAAATAAATTTGTATTTTTTTTGTACCACATTTCACACACTTGCCTTTAAGTGCGTGCCTGTTATTTTTTGTTATTATTGTTGTTAATCCACTGGTATGGGTGGGTGCTCTACATCGAACACAATATAAATCCATATTATTTATTATATGGATATAATTGACTTCTTAGCGACATGAAAACAAGAGCCAGTCAAACATCATCCAGCACTACCAAATTCCATCGGAGCAATTATACTTGGCCCATCTGGGTCTGGTAGAACGCATTTATTACTTAATCTGATAATGCGATGGCTCAAGTGGGATAAATTATATTTAGTAGCACCATCTGTAGATGATCAACGATGTTACGAAGTACTTAAAGATTTTAATGAAAATGCAAAGTTGCTGACGTGTCCTGATAAAGATAATGATGGTATTGATTTTATTACCGATATCGATGAAGCTCCATCCATAGATGATCTTGATGGATGTATCAGTAATCTTGTAGTGTACGATGATGTAATGCTGGACAAACAATCAAATCCAGCTCGGATATTTTCGCGAGGCCGTCACAAAAATACAGATGTGATTTATTTAACTCAGAAATACACACAAATTCCAAAAGTGATCAGAGATAATTGTAATATCTTAATTGTGTTTAATGGAGTAGGTAATTATACTTTACAAAATATTTATTATACTTGGTATTCAGGGGACATGGACATGATTAAGTTAAAAACTTCTTTTCAAAAGCACAAGCTGTTCCGTTCGGATTTATAACGATAAATTTACATGACTCAAGATCTAGGTATCGTATAGGTCTGGATAAAATCTTTGGTTAATTATAGCAGCAGGGAGGGTGAACAACCAGTGTTGAGTGACCAGCACGTAAACGAAACACACCATAAAATAAAAACGTGCGTCAGTGATGATGTAACAAAATGAGCTAACCCAATTAGAGAAATCTCATGGCCTGACAGAGGTTTTGGTTTAACGTTATTTGACCTTGAGATTTCATTTTCGTAGGAAGTTTTATTTTTCATAAATGAGGTCTCCAAACAAAATGGTCTGTTCACCCTCCCTGCTGCTAGTTCCATTTGGACAACTCAGTCATATTAATCATACAGCTTGGTTTCATTTTTAGAAACAGGTTATTGTCATTAGGCATTGAGCAATTAATTATACACTCACTCTCCTCAATTGATCTATCAAGAGAGGTGAACCTGCAGGACACGGTCCATGCTCACAGATTCAGTCTGATGTACATGGAAAATATTCTCCAAGGTTGTCAACAACTCTTACTATTGAAGACTGGGAAGCAAGAAATAACCCCACAAAAACTGACTGCTTGTCTAGAGGAGTTTATTAGATCTCACTGGATTAGGTGTGAGTCATGAAGGTTTGGTGCATGAAATAAGTAGATTTAGACAAGCCTGGCCTTCAAACATAATGTCTCAATTTAAAACACAGTGGAGTCAGTTGGCTTACATGCCCAGTCTACCTCTTTAGTCTTTATTTACATGATATAACCTCACAAAGCAGAAATCATAAGCTCATTGGTACACTCAGTTACCATGCCCCATCCATGATAGCACACCCTTGCCTCTGGGCATGACCTTGGTGGCCACCTAACAGGTACAATGGGAGGTATCTGTAAGAGTTATCCCTCTCCTTTTTTCTATATCGTATTTAGACAGATTAAAGTCTTTTCAACTTTCAAAGAGGGCTGGACTTTGGAGGTGGCAGAAAGTGCAAGTAATTCCTAATGTTATGCAATTGGGTAAGTTATTTTTTGAGAAACATGATTTTCTATGAAATTTCCTTTTGGCAGTCTAGTAAGTGCAAGTTCCTCCATAAAACAGAACATTTAAAGAGTTTCTGTCAGTTTTTATGTATGGAACTGACAGATGACCTTTCCAAAATATTCTGGCAATCGCACAGTCACTTACATCATCTTCAGCCATCCTGGTTCCTGGTCAGTTTGGACAGCTGGCCACCCTCCACAACTAGAAGTCACTTCTTTACAGACACCAGCACATAAGGTTGGGGTACCCACTATTTGCCTCCTTTCTCTACAGTAAGTGGCAACTGTTGGAGAGACCTCTTGACATAAATATCCTTGAAATGAAGGCTGATATCAGTGTCTTTCATTCTTGGCAGAATCTACTTTGCATAATGCTTCACCTCATAATGTCAGATGAAGTTGGTGAGAAATATTGTAGCAATCTTGTCTTTGCTTGATTTGGCTTCACTTGCAATCTTCAGATGTGCAGAGAAAATCAGTAACAATCACACTTGAGAGACATTATGCCACGTTGTGAAAGATGTTAACAGGACAGCTCTGCAGACTTCCACCAGACCTTCTTGATGCCAGCACAACGTAATAATGGGTATTGGTTTATAGTTTTTTTCTGGATTGGCCATAATTTTCTTTGTTAAGGAAGCTGCATGTTTCTTCTTGCCCCAGTTAAAGCTTCAGAGATTGTTTGTTTATTGATTTATAGTTATCACTTGGTTAGAAGATTGATGTTACCCTTTATATATGGATCACTGTCATCTGGGTTACAGAAGTTGAGGTCAGATTCTCCTGCATTTCTTTGTTCTCTTTATCATGTATTTTATATATTCATGGAGAAAGGAAGTTTTTTTTGTTGTAAATTATGTTTCTTCCAGAATACTTATAATGAGCACATTATCACTAAGCCTCCCACAGTTCTTGCAAAATATCAAGGATCCTTGTTGATAGGACTTCCATCAGTTTTTTTTTTAACCCACATTTGGTTGTATAATCCCATGGCATTGCCTTGGGTCATAGACTTATGCTAAGGCTACTGACCTTAGAACTTTAAGAAGAGCAGTACTAAAAATATGATATTAAAGTACACAGTAACATAATATTAAAACACATAGTAATATAATATTATAGCAAACTGTAACATTATATTACAGCACAGTAACATAATATTATAGCACACAGTAACATAATATTAAAACACACAGTAATATAATATTATAGCCCACAGTAATATAATATTAAAACACAAAGGACCATTATATTATTGCACATGCTAACATTATGGCACATAGTAACATTATATTAAAACACACATTAGCATAATATTAAAAAACACAGTAACATAATATTAAAACAGCTGAAATGCATGTTTTCAGGGCAGATGTCAATTACTTAATTTTCTTGTCACAAGATATTTTTAATTTATTCAGTGATAGTATCCATTATTTTTGTTATACACCTGCCACAAGGCAGAGTGTTGTATGCTATGGTTATGTTCATTCATTCATTCATTCATTCATTCATTCATTCATTCATTCATTCATCTGTTAATAATTTGTTGTTTACATACAAAGAATTCTATTGATTTGGGGGTCCACAGGTCATACTCATGATGTCTTGAGGAAGTAATATGAAAACATAATTTTGTTTTACATAGCTTTATAAACTTTACAGGTATGTGGCCATTTAGTATACAAAGAAGGCTATTGATTTGGGGATCCAAAGGTCAAGGTCACTCTGAACCAAGAAAGTAAAATGGTGTCTCCATAATAAATTCATTTCTGTTCACCAAACCGTATAGATGTGCTATGAATTTTGGCACTGAAAGGCTTTATTCAATGTGACAAAAATGGATAGTATTTATAGTATAGCAGCTTCAGTTTTGTTGAACATACACACACTGAACTTCATAGGTGAGCTGATGAGTTCACGATAATGAAAAGAAGCCAGATGATTACAAGGTCAAAGGTCAAGATCAACCATAACCCACATAAAGATGGGCACTGAGTGCATTATAATCATTTGCACAAGGAAATGTATGTGTACAATGTCACTTGAGATGGATTTGTTTGTTATATTGAAATCAGATTGGGATGATGACTCAGGGTTACTTACTCCAGGATTTAAGGGTTTCACTTGGTTGCAGGATCTGGGCGAGAGATTCGGCATCACAATTCCAGCACAAGTTCTCACCGGATCAACAAGCCAAAAAATCCAGAAACATTCAAAACAGAAGATGTTTGGAATGGGAAAGTATGTATATTATTAAACAGCAACTTACCTGCATGTAACACTGGTTCTAACAGATAGGCAGGTTTTGAAATGCTTAAACTTTAATGATGCTGTTTGGAAGTTTGAATAGTTTTCATATGCCCTTACATGTTACATGAGGAATATTACATTTTGAATAGACACTTCATATGCCCTTACATTTTACATGAGGAATATTACATTTTGAATATACAGTTGATATTCCCTTATATGTTACATGAGGAATGTTACATTTTGAATAGAGACGTAATATGCCCTTACATGTTACATGATGAATATCTACATTTGAATTGAGTCTTCATATGCCCTTACATTTTACACAAGGAATATTACATTTGAATAGACTTCATATGCCCTACATGTTACATGAAGAATATTACATTTTGAATGTTGACTTTATATGACTTTACATGTTACATGAGGAATATTACATTTTGAATAGACAATTCATATGACTTTACATGTTACATGAGGAATAGTATGTTTTGAATAGACACTTCATATGACTTTACATGTTACGTGAGGAATATTATATTTGAACAGTCTTTATATGCCCTTACATTTTACACAAGGAATATTACAATTTGAATAGTCTTCATATGCCCTTAAATTTTGCATGAAGAATATTACATTTGAACAGTCTTCATATGCCTTTTCATGTTACATGAGAAATATTATATTTGAATTGAGTCTTCATATGCCCTTACATGTTACATGAGGAAGATTACTTTTTAAATAGACTTCATATGACTTTACATGTTACATGAGGAATATTACATTTGAAGTCTTCATATACTTTGACATGTTACATGGGGAATATTACTTTTTAAATAGACTTCATATGACTTTACATGTTACCTGAGGAATATTACATTTTGATGACTACATTCAAACTGCTTTTTATAGTATTAAACTCTCTCTCTCTCTCTCCCTCTCTCTCTCTCTCTCTCTCTCTCTCTCTCTGTAGTACGGTAATTGGGGTCTGAAACTGCTAATTGTATCATGTTAGTTTTATATCAAAACTTTCGATTGGCTTTTTTTTGTTGCAGTCCATGATCATGTATTTAGTAGGTCCACATCTTAGGATAATAATTAGAAAATGGAGCACTTTGATTTTGTAAACACTAATCTTGTAAATGCAATTTTCAGTTGAAATTCACTCAGAAAAGTCTTTATTTCTGGCTGTTCCTGTGTTTCAAAATTCACATGAACATTAGGAAGGATTCAAGCAAAATTTTATTGATGTAATGGGGATCTTCCGAGGATTACCTCAGTGGAAAAATCCATGGCAACCTTAAATCACTAAGACAGAACTGGCCCCCTTAGAAGTAGCTAATGAACCTCTTGTGGCAAAAAGTGATATGATGGGTAGGTAGGGGTGTTGTTACTATCATTAGAACATCTACTGCTCCACATAGTTTGCAGTAGTTCTGCATTTACTGTGGGGTTTCTATTTGAGTCACATTTACCATAAAGAAAAGCACTTATTTACTGACAGTGGACATATAAAATTAGTACAGTAACAGTAGTAGTAGTCATTCTGTATCAGGGCTCCAAGTAGGTCCAATGTATTGGTCGCAGAGTGGCCATCTACTTAAAAATAAAGGTAACATTTGCAAACATTTGGTTGCCAATTATGAAAAAACAGGATGACAAAAAATGAAACACAATAAATGAGACTTTATAAACATTTATTGATGTACTTTTACAACTACTTTCACTCCTACAAAAAAGCCAAGCACTGGTGGCCTAAGTGGTTAGATCATCCGCCTTGGATGTGGGAAGTCGCATGTTCAAACCCTGGCCAAGTCATACCAAAGACCTGAAAAGATGGTACTAGCAGCTGCCTCACTTGGCGCCCAGCATTAAGAGGTTAGTGTTAGGACATGTCGGCATGGTGTCAGGATAATGTGACTGGGTGGGACAAGATGTCCCAATGCTAGACATCACTATAAACTGCCACACTGCAGACATGATAGCAAGATGACTCAAAATTGTCAAAGCTGCATTAAAAATCCAAAATCACGTACACTCATGCACTGGGCACCAAACAGCTGTGGTGGGATTAAGACAACTTCTCACATCTCACTTAATCCTGTTGACTGCTGAAATTGTTCGTTCACACTGTGCAGTGGTTACTGTTATGACAAGAAGAATTCAGCCCAAATGTAGAATGTAGTCAAAGTCATCTTTATAAGGTTCCTGTGTCAGCATGATTGACTATAAGGCACTGAAGAACTTCTCAGCAAATTCATTTCCGATTAATGTCTGTAGGTATCCCCACTGCTGCCTATGTTGTCACAGTTGCAGCCATTTCTCTCCAAAACATTTCTAAACCATTAAGCTGGTATTTTAATTCATCATTTCCATATTTTACAAGACCAGGATGGTTTTCAGGCCACATATCTGGATTAAAGATCTGCAAACTCACAACAGCCTTGCTTGTGTACCGTCATCTATATGTTCATCAAAGATCAAAGCATGATGTATCATTCATACCATACACAACAAGGTTCACAGCTTTCCTCACAGATGATCTAAAAGTGAGAGGCATACCTTTCATGTCAAGTCCACCCAGCACAAGGTCATATTGTCTCATCAAATGTTCTCCCTGAAATTTTATTTCTTGTTCATCTTTCTGGGTTGCCACCATGTGAAACAGCTTCATCAGGTGTCCATCAACCTTTGCTCTACGAGAAAGTGCTCCAATTTCACTTAATTTAATAGATTTGACTGCCATTGATAAGATTGTTTTGTTACTTTGGAATGTAAGGCTTAGTCATATAACAGTTCCCAGCAAGGCTAGAAGAAAAGGACAAAATGCCAGTAATTCAAACTGCTGCATTGGTCCTGCTACACTTTTTACTTTACCCCTAATGTCACAGTTATTTGATGTACTGGCCAAATGCTTGATATGCTGCATGGTAACTACATACTGACCTGGATCTGTATGGTTGTGACATTGTTATTGTCAAGAGGTACACTTACAAGTTGTGACATAGTTATTATCAAGAGGTACACTTAAAAGTTGTGACATTGTTATGGACTAGGCGTACACTTACAAGTTGTGACATTGTCAAGGTCAAGGCATACAATTACAAGTTGTGACATTGTTACAGTCAAGGCATACACTTACAAGTTGTGACATTGCTAAGGTCAAGGCATACACTTACAAGTTGTGACATTGTTACAGTCAAGGCATACAATTACAAGTTGTGACATTGTTACAGTCAAGGCATACAATTACAAGTTGTGACATTGTTACAGTCAAGGCATACACTTACAAGTTGTGACATTGTTATAGTCAAGGCATACACTTACAAGTTGTGACATTGTTGCAGTCAAGGCATACACTTACAAGTTGTGACATTGTTAAGGTCAAGGCATACACTTACAAATCCTGACATATTTTTATCGAGGCATATGTAAAAACAACCACTATTATTATGACGATGTTTTCACTTGGTGATTGTATGTATACAGTATGTATTGGAATGAAATAATAAATAACATTTGCTGACAAATACTCTACTAATACATATTTTACATGTGTTGTTTCATATTTTAATCGTTTTATTTTGTGTATTTGTTATTTCATTAAAGCACTTTTTATAAGACAAGATATGAAAGATAAAGTTTTCTTCCATTCCAGTAACAATCTTGAAAAGGGATGCGTTATTTTCATAAATGCATTTTCATTGTATTCCAAATGAATGAGGAATGAAAAGAAATGATGGACAAAAGAGAAAACAAAAAAATTTGCATTTCTGAGACCATAATCCATAATCAAAAAAGATTTGTTAAAGATGAAATGCAGGCTTGATTGGAGTACAATCTAAATGCAGAATAGAATGCAAACTGAATGCTGATAGTATGCAAACTAAATGCAAATGGAATGCAAAGTAAATGCAGAAGGAATGCAGTCTGTATGTAGATTGAATGCAAACTGAATGCAGATGGAATGCAAGCTGAATGTAGATAGAATGCAAACTGAATGCAGATAGAATGCATATTGAATGCAAACTGAATGCAGGTAGACTGCAAATGGAATGCAATCTGAATGCAGATGGAGTGCAGACTGAATGCAGATAGAATGCAGGTGGAATGTAAACTGAATGCAGATGGAATGCAAACTGAATGCAGCTGTTTGCTAGCATGCGTTGTAAATCTTTTCAAGTTTATATCTCCAGGACCTAGTTTCCGAAAGACAAGAATTGAATCTAGTGGGTCTAGTGGCTGCAACCCAGTTATCCATGAGACCTTGTGAACTTCAGCACTGCTTGCTTTATGGGCATTCTTAGCATTTTTGCTGGACTTTCCCACAGTTTTGTTAGTAAGAAGAGTTCAGAAACTCATAACTGGTTATAACAGTCACAGGCTACATGACTGTCAGCTGTGCTGCATCCAAGTTATGAAATTGGAATATCTTTCATATAGGGAATCCAGCCTTGAAGGATGCCCATGGTATAGGTAGAATGTTCAGCATTTCTTCCTCCTATTCTCTATTCTCCTAATGTTCATGTAATTCAGCAACTTATTTTCAAGGAGAAAGCAAATTTTCTCCTTCAGATGTGTTCCCCAATCATATTATGCTAGGAATATTAGCCTGCTACCTTGCGAATCCAACCCTACTAAAAGATGAAAATCATCTTTTCCTGTCCATTTCCAATAGACAAAGGACAATAACTTTTGCCCATTACCTCCCCTAGGTACCAAAAGGTGTCGCAAGTTTTGCTTCTGTACTGATCACATCATACAGTTTATCCTTCAATGATCCAAGCCATTTTTGTGTTCTAACTGACCTATCCAACATTCCTTTTGGATCTGTTGTGTGGATTAATCATTATTCTAATTGACCCATCCAACATTCCTTTTGGATCTGTTGTGTGGATTAATCATTCTGCTGCAGGTTATCTTTTTTCAATTTCTTCCAAATTTGAGTGATTTTGTCATCTTTAGGGACTTTGTCCTTTAAAGACCATGTTACATTTTGCTATGGGGCCCCAAGTGGCTGAGTGGTCTAAAGCTCTCTCTGTTACGGATCACTGCCATCTCACCTCTGTCTGCGTGAGTTCGAGTCTCGGATTCGGCGAATGTGGATATGTGAGAAAGCTTGCCAGTAGCTTCTCGTGGGACAGTGGTTCTTTCTGGGGATTTCCCGGTTTCTTCCTCCACCATTAATACTGGCCGCCATGTATAGCCTATCGTGTGCTGAAAAATGGCGTTAAGCCCTACAACAACAACAACATTTTGCTATCATTGACCTCTGCAAGGACATTATGAATTGGTGCAACTTTATCATTTATTGCTTGCTCCATTTGTAACGGAGATGGATTGAGCAAGTTTTTAACATGCTGATTGGTCAACTAAATATTTGAAATGCATAAAATCAAAGCAGTCTTTTGGTTTCGAATCTGACTTTTTTTTATTCCTTCATTATTTATGGGGAATATATTTATATTAGCAAGTTAGTAACTTGATGAATTACTAATTTATGCATTGCTTTCTCTTCCTGTATTATTTCAACAGAATGTCATTTAAATGCTAGATATGCAACTTTAGAGCATGGAAGTATACCATGAGTCTCATTTTGTTTATTCTAAGTATATACCATCTGATAAGCAGCTTCTGTAATACATGGTCAGAGAAGTCTGGGCTACAATATTTGCTAGTCAGTCACATACTGATTTGCTATTCTTTGCTGTATGAGCTAGTTAGTTACATACTGATTTGCTAATCTATGCTTTGTTTTCTCATCTTGTGTCATTTCAGGAGAAATATTTACAAAATGCGTGAAATGCTTATTCAGAGTAATAGTCCATTCAGCATTGAAGGGGAGGAAGGATGGAATAAGCCAGGGAAGACAACCTACAGTTCATTGTTAACCACACCAATTTATTGGGGAGTATTCCCCAATTTTAGGCAGCCCAGTGGGTGTAAGTCCCCCCACATATCTGAGCATGGCCTTATGCCCTGTTAGTCAGGGCACATGGGATTCGTACCGGATCAGTTGGATCCACCTCCTTATACCACTGCAACATTACCAGCCGTCCAGACATCCAGCTATCACCGACCATCCCGCCATCACCAACAGTCCAGCATGGGAGACATTTTGGGAAGATAGCCCAATCGACTAGTTTGTTACTTGCATTTTTGCACGCATGTCTGAGCATGGTTTCCGGGCCTATCAGTCAGGATGCATGGGGTTTGTACCAGATCCATTGGATCCAATGCATAATAAAACTGCACCATCACTGGCTATCCAGTCATCACTGGCCATCTGGCCTTTCCAACATGGGAACCTTTTTGCTGAATCAGTCCAGCCAACTGTGATTTACGGGGATCTTTATGACAGATTTGTTCATCTGACTGTACCATTGGCAACATGCCCTTTCTATGACAGAGATTTTAGTGAGAAATCTGTCTGTCCAGCCTGGCCCTTGGAGTGGCCAGTACCTGTGATAGCCGGACCATCTTCTATACAGCCAGCTTCCAGGCCATTGATTTCACTGGGAAAAACAGCTGGCAGTCCCGGCAGTGCTGGACTGCCATATGTTCACTGCTTGTCCACAAGGGAGAGCTAGTGGAATTTTCATTGGAATGGAGTCTTCATACCATCTGGTATGTCTTCTCCAGAGCTGCAAGTAGACCCAGATTGGGCCTCAATGCACAGTTAGTGCGATGAAAAATCCTTCAAATCTACCCTCCTTCATATCATACTCAGATCCAACCATGGAATGGACTGAAGTTTAGCTTTCAAGCCACCGTCAAGGACATTTATAGGATGTTGGCTACTTCAGAATGCCCTCCACCCCCTACTGCTACTCTAAAGAATTGGTAGATCTCAACAAGGAGGAAGAGACACCATCCTTCTGGTTCCTTCCTTAATCAGGTAGACTTAAGGTGACAGATGCCTTCAGTACTGATCTCCCAGCACTTGACAAGAATATAGAAGCTGTCCATATGTCCACTCATCTGTTTAATAAGACAGACAAATGTGCTTCATGCCCATCAGAGCTGGTTCGGGATGTTGCACCTTCTTCATTGTTGGATTTGGCATCATTGGCACCTTTCAGACTAATGGAGACACCTTGCAATAGCCACACTTGGGAGTCAGTGGCCAGGATTGCTAGGGTCATTGGCCAATACTTTGATGGGTTCGGCCAGTTTACTCCTGATATGACATGGCACATGTCTTCAATCCTCATCGCTCAAACCTTGTCATACCCTCTCTTTCCAGAAAACCCTGTTCAGGTCACCCTTGCTTTGTAGGAAGAAAGAGAAGGTTTGAAGGCAGGCAGCTCAGGAACTGACCCTCCACCTCGCCACTCAACTCTCATGGGCAATTGGAACCATTCAGCCCCCCAGTGTGAAGATATGTTAAGCAGCCTCAGGACAGGGGGTCTTATCAATGGCATGTGCACTGATATTGATCCCAAGGAAACAATTGTACAGAGGCAGTAAGAAACCGAATTTTGAGCTCACTGGATCTCCTTATTCCCTCAGAATGGGGGGTTGGTAGTGGTTGTGATCCAGGCCAGTCTGAGGAGTTTCATCAGCAACTCCCTCCCTCTCTTCTTCTCCCCTCAATGATGCACCATTTGATCATGAGAAGGATGCCTTTCTACAAAAGGAGATATGGTCACTCATCAAAATAGGAAAAACAGGCAGTGGAGCTTGTGAAAAGACCACAATCTCCGTGTTTTATTAAAGGCTGTTTCTTTTTCGCAAAGCAAACAGCAAGTTGAGACCCATCATTGACTTGAGTCACCTCAACCAATTCATTGCACCTCCGATATTCAAGATGAAGATGATGTGTTCAATCTGCCTCACCATTGGATGGGACGAGTATACCATCAGTCTTGATCTAACAGATGCATATTTTCACATCCCTATCCACCCAATGTAATGAACATTTTTCTTGCAACACAGTTTATCAGTTCAAAGTTCTCTTTGGGCCTCAAGATCAGCATGGGCTTTTACCAAGATTATGGATTATGATGTCACCCTGTTCTGATTGATGTCATTTACAATGATTACAGAAACATATGGTAAGTTCTATTTTACTCCAAGGCAGGAACGATCTCTCTTTTCTTAGATCATGAAGGCTTTCTAGTACCATATTTCATGTATTTTTTTGTACCCTTTAATTTTTCGTACACAATTCAATTATCAAAATAATAATTATTTAAATGTATCATAATTTTTCGTACATATCACTTTGTATTTTTTGAAAAAATCCATTAAATTTTCAGACATAAAATTTCTACTAAGAAGATTTATGTTTGCAGAAAAGATCGAAAATAGCGTATTGCCATTTAGTTTTTAAAAAAATTAATAATTATTGGTGAGAAAATGCAATCTTTGATGCATGAGCATGGGCGCCCGCAGCATAGGTCAGGGGGGGTCACATGACCCACCTGGAAATCATACTGCAAATATAACTTCGGACAAGTTTAATCATGCAAATGAAGCTGAAAATATATCACAAGATTCTGTTCAAAAGTCTTAGTAAATATTAGCTTTAGTTTCAGACCGCTTACTATACTAACTCTCCTGGCCGTGACTGACTGACCCCCTCCTTGCAAAAAATCCTGCGGGCGCTCATGTGCATAAGCTCTCTTATTGTCATTACAATATCTACTGGTGTTTATTAACAAATGGACAAAGGACTTCACAGACCATACCTTTAAATATTATCATTAATTAGTTCTCTTTATTAAGTCCGTCACCATAACAAACCACCACGTGCATTTTAAAATAAGTTCGGAAGCCCTTTAATGTTTTCTTATCCAACAAAAATTACATCTCAGTACATGCTAAAGTGAAGACCACAGACCATTGGTCAACTAGTCTTATTGTTTTATTATAGTCATGCAAACATAAAATATAAAAACCTTGTCATATTTTATCGTAAATATGAAAGTCACGGACTCCGTTAAATCGATTCGTATATATACATATACTATCTTTTAAGTGGTTGTTCTGTTCTGACATGGATATAATTAACATTTTTTTGCAAATATATTCTACGATATACCCCACTGTTATCTTTATTGGCGAGTTCGAACAACAAGTAATGCGTATAATCGCTTGTCCTCATAACATCTGCTGTATGGACAATGGCTTCAATAGCACATTGACAGATTTTCATTTCCCTAAGAGAGCCTCATTTCCCTACTGGCAGCCTCGCTGATTTGACCTCTTCTGTCAGTTCTTGCCCTCAATCTGGTTTCAACTAGAATAACCAAAGCTCTAAGCATGTTTAATTACTGTGTAAATAACACTGCATAACCATGTGGTTGTTGTGACAACGTACATTGTAATTAAAACAAGAAGAATGAATTGTTGATTTAGCGGTGTTTATTGATAATGGAATATAGTAGGGTTGTAATACCTGATGTTTATCACAATTGTCAGGTAACAGTCTTTTTTCTCTTTACAAAAGCTACAAATAAAAACCACCCTGCATAAATACGGTCTTGTACACTGACAAAATTTTGTTTCATCTCTCTCTCTTTCTCTCTGACACAGACACGCACACAACATGTGCACGCATGCGCTCTCACTCACGCGCATTAACTAAAACATAATTTCAATTTCTTTATTTTTTTATTGCAAACTGATAATGAGATTATTGTTGCTGTAAAAATACAAGTTGCACTTAATTATTCGACAATGTGGACTCATATTGTTGCGTACAATTTACCAATAAATAATACCCATAACTAATACATGTTCAAACCATCTTAATCATTCTGCCAACATTACACAACATAACAGCTACATATGCTTTAAGTGCAGATGAGCTTGCACACTGAGACATAATTCTCTGTCTCTCTCTCGTTCACTAATAACAACAAAAATCTTTTAATACTTTTATTTTTATTGTAATTAGATTCTTGAGTTGAGAACAGAATGAGACAGAAAATATACGTTTACTTTGTACATTTGTACCGTTAGGTTGTCAAGTAGCGTGTGTTCCGTAGAACTTGTTCAGGTACGATCCCTTTAGTTTTCGTACACGGTCAGTACCACCGAATGATAATTATTTATTTTACATATAATTTTTCGTACACTGAAATTAATAATTAATTTTTCATGTACGAAAAATAACAGGAAATACGGTAAACTAAGAAAGTCAGACCTCCATCCATCCCAGAATTTTGTCCCTCTGGATATGGAATTCATAAAGAACCAGAATCTGGTGCTGCTTATTTGTGTTCATGTAATCAGAATCATCAAACTTGTCGAGTCCATTTCCAATGGGTCTTGGATTTCAGTGAGAGCTTTTTTGCAACTTCTCAGTTTATTCAATGCAGCAGCAGACTTGATCCCACTTGGGCGTCTTTTTTATGCGGATATTGTGAACAGGCACACCTTTTCAAGTCCCCTCATGTTTTCAGGGACTGATGCTAATCCAACAGCATCATCCCTCTGCATGCCTCAATCCCTCAACTGGCTCTTTGAGGAGAAACACTTGGGCCCAATCTCTATCAATGGCTGCTGCCCCATGATATTGAACACATTCTGGCATCATGGCAGACATGATTTTGGGCATGATATAAACCTATGAAATATATTAGCCCTTTTGGTCTCAATTGAAAAAATCACTTTTCGGTTCAGATTGGGGGGCCCCGAGTGGGCGGGAGGTCTAAAGCACTCACCGTTACGGATTATTGCCATCTCATCTCTGTCTGCGTGGGTTCATGTCTCAGGCTTGGCCAATGTGGGTATGTGAGAAAGCATGCCAGTAGCTTCTCATGGGTCGGTGGTTCTTTCCAGGGTTTTCCCGGGTTCTTCCTCCCCCATTTATACTAGCCGCCATGTATAGCCTATCTTGTGCTGTAAAATGGCATTAAACCCTACAACAACAACAACAGTTCAGATTGGAGGGTTTGGTGGTTCTCTTGACACAACCAGGCTTTGTAGCCCAAACTGGGTTACCATCTGTCGATGACCAGAGTCATCACTTGCTCACTGTCTTCCATAGACAGGTTGAGAACAGCAGCCATACAAGATCCAGTTTGTGCTCTCAAGCCCTGCTTGAAACACACAGAGACAAGTTGTGGCACATGCAGATGACTCTTCTGGTGTGAGCCAGAACACAGGATATCACCTCCTCAAGCCAATGCTTCGTGCCTGAAGTGGGTTGTATGTTTGGTAGCCTCTGATGCCTCACCAGATCAGTCACCTCATGAAGATTACTGCTCAGAAGCTTCGAGCCATCTTTGCGAGCCTTGCGTTCAAATGCAACATTTCAATCCGAGATATAATAGAAGCTGTTGGCTGGGATACAGAGCCAACCTTCTTGAGCCTTCATCTCAAAGATTTAGTGTCACATAGGCAACCTAGGCTCTGGTAGGTCTTGTTGTGGCAGCACAGATGGCCACCAGACCCATCTAAATTAATCAGCACAGCCAGTTAGCTTCGCTGGATTTGCCAGTGAAATTTCGTAGGTAAGAAGATTTCAATCTTCATCTCCTTAACCATAGATAAGGGTCACAGATCAAGTAACCCCAGGCTGCATTGCTTATGTAATTAGGTGAACGGGTTATCATTCACATGGGGAATCCAGCTATTCTTCCCTAAAAGGATACCCGATGTAGATGTCAGATGCTCAGCATTCCCTCCTATTACTTATTCTAACATAATGTGATTGGGGAACATATTTGAAGGAGAAAGCAAATTTTTTAATAAATTATTTTTCTCTGAGAATACTTACCCAATCACATTACCTGAAAATCCTCCCAACCATCCCACCATGTGAGCATCCTCATTAGTATCTCACTCAGCTAAAAAGTAGCAACACCAGGTGGTGGCAAGGGGAGGTAATGGGCAAGAGTATTGAACTTTGTCTATTGGAAATAGGAAAAAACAATTTGTGTCTTTTAGTTGGGCTGGAATCGTGAGGTAGCAGCCTAATATTCCTAATATAATGTGAGTGCATAAGTATTCTTGGAGAAACATAATTCACTTAAAAATTTGCTTTCTAAGTATATTATGTTTCTCTGAAAATAACTTAAACAATCACATTATTTTATGAAACCCCCATCTCCCCACCATGCTAACTTACGCATTGATCAATCACTCAGCTTAAAACTAGTGACATCAAGTGGAATCAATGGGAGATAATGGGCAAGAGTTATTGCCCTTTGTCTATATGATCTCGATGGAAAAGGTATTTTTCATCGTTTAGGTAGTCTGGATTAAGGAGGTAGTAAGTTTATATTCCTAATGTTAATGTAATAGGGGAACCTATTTTCTGGGAAAGTTAATTTACTTGGAAAATTGGCTTTTTCATAAGATTCATTGGAATCGTGTTTTTATAAACACAACTATGTCAGTAGGATTGGAGTCAAAAATCACATTTGTAGTTACTGTAGTGATAGTACATGTTCTCAGGACCTTCAGTTACTAGTCTTGGATTCTAAGTTATCAAACTCATGTCTGTAGTTTCCATATAATGGACTCTTTAAGTTTTTTTATTGAAATGTGGCCCTGGACAGCTGTTTTCAAAATACCACAGGTAGGTATGAAATGTGTATATTTTCTCTTAAGATAGACAGTAAAGATATATGTTGCATAATGTTTTATTTAAGTTGCATTAACTTTGAATTTCTTTTCATTTGTTTAGGTACAGAAAGTTGAATTGGTGGAAATCATTTGGTAAGTTTTGTTTTACATCGACTCAGAATAAATTGAAAATTTGAGAAAGCTTTCCATTAGCTTTAAATTTAGGTATAGTTTACATATTTTTATTGCTTCAGCAATATATACGTTTCACATATATATAGAATTTATAGCAATCATTTCGTTATTTATCTTTCAATTTTAAAACAATCTTGCTCAATTATTCTATTTTAAGATTATGCCTTGCATGTTGCATTCTCCTATTAATTCCTCCATTTTTAACAGATGTCTAAATATAGTTATGAAAATGCCCGAAAATATCAAATGAATTGTAACAGAATTTATTGGCAACGACACAACTTTGATGTGACTGAATTTTAGTGATAAATTGTTTCAACCAAGAATTATGAATCTAAAATGATAGCATTTGTTTGGTAACATGGAATGTTAGGTATGATGCCTCTATAATCTTTACTGTTTTTCAGCCAAATGCCTGATAGCTGAGAAATATTTAATTGAGAAGGCTGTGGATCAAAGCTTTGGCTCCACTGTTGAACTGTCCCATAATGCCAGAGATTGGCTTTGTCAGTGTGCTAAATCATCCAAAATTCTGCCACTGGAAATAGTTCCTAATACAGACATGCTGGCTGAGGAGAAACCTACTCTGTCAATCACAGTTAAGTAAGTCAGTAAAGGATAATGTTCTATACCACATAATGGCCTTCCTACATGTGTGCCTCTGTGAAAACTCTACATCTATACGCTTTTTATGTGTAATCTTGATTTTATAGCTGCATAACAGCTTTGATGCATCTTTATGATTATCAGTATATTAACCTTTCATATTTTGTGTTAACTTCTGTTGTATTTGTTTTCTTGTATGCAGTAGATGTTAACCTTGTAGACTTTTACTAATTATGCTTATATTTATTGTACATTTATTTTAACTTTACAGCCATTATGTCAACTATCTATTGGCTAATTATTTCATTTTAAATAAATAAATAAAATTATAATTATTATTGTTATTATTATTATTAATGAGTTAATATATTTTGTTCTTATTGACATTGTCAAGCATTTGTTGAGTGCTTTTTAGACAAGTTGGACCCAGCAAGTTTTTTTGTTTATGTAACATATGTCACAGTAGGTCTATCAAAGTGCAGAGGTATTAAAATTATGTAAGGTCATACCTTGCACTTAGGTGTCATTCTGTCTTTAAAATAATTCACACATTGGTATTAAGAATAATGAAATCACAGCCAAATCAGATTTTATCTACCAACTCCAAATATTAAATAAATTGGCATGTTCTTTATATGTGCTAACATATGTGGAATGAAATCTCCACAAACAAGCATCAAGACATCAGACTTATTATTGAAGAGTGGCATTCCTCGCTTTTCCATTTCTGTCTTTTTATGAAAATTTGCAAGTCTTTTAAACTGTTTTTTTTATTTCAGCTTAGCGCATGTTGGTTCACAACCAGCAAGGTTACCTAGTTGTGGGTCTAGTCATTCTCCTACTTCCAGTCCATTGGAGGTAATTAAGACAGCAGCCTACACCCCAGTCAAGCCTTCAGTAGATGAGAAGACAGCCAAGCATCAGGTACATAGTTTGAAAAGTTTTTCTTGCTTTCTTTTTTATATTTGTTTGTTACTAGGACATTTTTAATCTGAAAAACATGCCCGTGCTTGAGGTTTTTAAATTTAAAAGTGCCAAATTGGGCTATTTTCTCACACATTAACTATCACTTTATCTTTTTAACTCCACATTTTGGAAGACAAACTCTTTAGTCAGCCAATCCTGTATACATACAAATATTATGATTAAAATATAACTGATAAATTAAAATATAAGCATTTATTTCCAATTTGTTAAAAGTTGCTTTAAATAGTCAATGTTCTCAAAATCATGTCTACATGAGAAAATGAGAGACTGATCATGACATTTAGCACTAGATAAAGATGCTGTCCTTCCTAAAAGGAAAGTCATATTGACATGGGGTTTTAACAAGAAAACTTGGAAAGCTGTATCAACATAAGGCTACTTAATGATATCAAGTTGGTCCTGAATGAAAATGGTACTGATGTGACTTTAAATATGGCTGACACAAGGAACATTTTGGAAATCTCGTCACTAATTCTTAATGTCATATCAGTATGTGGTTTTCACTAAAAGTCTTCTCATAGTATCTAGTTTGTCCTAAATGAAAATGATGCCAGTCTTGCATCCAGTATGGCTGCCATAGTGACCAATTAGAAAATCTTGTCACTCAAGAATACCAGAGATGATTTTGAACTCAGTTGTTGATAAAAAGAAATGGTCTTGTCTTGAGTTCCTGAATATTTTTTGTTGGACAGGAAAGCATCAGTCCCTTCAAGGCACTTTTGTTTAATTGCACAGTTCTGGTTTATGTTCAATGTGGTATCATGAACTGTAACCTGGTATAATATCTTTTTCAGATGGACCTGTACACAAAACTGATCAAAGTGAGAAATGAAATTGCTCATCAGACTGGTTATACACCACACTCTGTTGCAAGCAACAAGGTTCTTCTTGACATGGCCAAGATAAGGTTTGATGATAACTTTAATTTGGTTCCTTCTTAAAACAATTATTGATGTCTTCACAAATTTTGATTACTTCACATTGTTTGTTCAGACTAAGTTTTTTTTTATCCTGTTAATTTCTGAAGGTGTTTGGTTTTCAGAAAGGGCATTTAATAAAAAGAAAATACAGGTGTTTATGAAGAAAAAATTTGGGATGGGAAGCGTGTATTTCAGGACCAAAATTTAATGTTCACATGCTTGCAAAATGCAAGTTAATTGTGGAAAATCAGAGTTGAGATTTCAGGCTCTTGCATCGTTTTGCTAGTGCAAAATTTTACAAAGATACACAACAAAACATTTGTAAAACTCCTTAAAGTACGTTAATTCAGCAAAATCAATTGCATATTTCCAAAACATTAAACAAAAGTTTTTTCTGCACTGATTAATTTACCTTGGGATATGCTATTTGGCACATAACCTATGGCTGTGACCATACATGTACTAACTGATACTACCATATTTATTTTTTTATAAGTCCACTCAACACTAAGTTAATGCTTCCCTTTTACTAGGGGTGCAAAAGCTAAATTTTCTTTGACCGTCCTATAAGTTGGATTTATTTTGCAAGTCAGAGCCATCTGAAGAGGTGACTTGTCACTGTGTCAGAGCTGCACTTTGGAAAAATAAATAAGACTGGATGGATAGGTAGATTGGAAAAAGAAAGATGAAGCCATTGTAAAATACAATTATATTATCAAGTGGAATATGTCACAAATAAATTTACCACTTATAGTTTATCTATCTTCATAAAATCCATAGAAATATAATGCTTGATATTTTAAATCTGATCCATTTATATGATAAATTGATGAATTCTATTATAGGTCACATACAGGCCCGGCCCTAGGGCAAGGCGAACGAGACAACCACCTTGGGCCCCATGCTTCTCTGCAATACAGTTTATTTGCTTGTGGCCGTGTGCTCATCACTTGCTGCCTTGGGCCTTGCACATCCTAGGGTCGGGCCTGGTCACATACCGGTATAAAACTAGTTGCACAGAATGATCCAATTCACATTATTGTGCAATATGTTAAATCCGCACATTTTACAGATAAACAATGAACCTTAAGTTCATCTTTTGCAATTCAATGTATCCTTTAAATGTTACTGTCTAGTGTCCTCTGGTACAGAGCCCAAGAATTCATTCTGATTTTCTGAATGTCCAGAAAATTTCTGAAATCCTCCATTGTCTTTAGTCATCGTAAATGTCATCTGACTCCAATTCCTTATCTTTGCCGTCACATGCAGGTGCTTTTGTGGAGACTGGGCTGGATGCTTCAGTCATACAGTCTTTGAAATCTATTAAAGGATACAACTGAACATATGTCAGTTGTGCAGCAAAATCACAGGGAGTTCAAATAACCACCCTCTGTTACTTGGCACTTGACAAGTATCAGACACATGGCTTGATCAAAGGGTTGACACGTGGGAAGACAAAGAGGGTGCTAATGGATTAAAGGTCAAATGCACACAGGAGTTGTAGGACTGGTCGGCCTGGTGTCAGGATAATGTGACTGGGTGGGACATCATGCTACATGTCTGTGACATGATGCCCCAGTGGTAGACATCACTATAAACTGCCACACTGCCGACATCGTAGTGATGTGACTGAAAAATTGTTAAAGCTACATTAAACATCCAAATCGCATACACACACACACACACACACACACACACAGCACCAAGCAAGTATCAAATTCATGGCACAATCAAAAGGATTGTCAGCTTGAAAACAAGGTGAGTGCTGCCTTTTACAAGCCAAGGGCAGATAACTTGGGAAATATAACTTGGTAATTAGATCTAGCTTATGGAAAAAGAAAATATAAATCAAGTCAAAACTCTGATTGCATCAAACATAGTGTCTATAGAGCAAAACACAGAATATAATATAAATACAGGTTGTTCAGACTTGCACTATAATGGAAGCTATATACTTACTAATTAACACCCATGGTAAACAACATTGACGGACGCTTTGCTTTGCAGTGGGTAACATTTAATTTACCAGCAATATTTTCAAATTATTTCAATTTAAATAACTATAGGTAAAAGTGTTGTGTAATGAATACAGTCATGGAGCTGATAGACACAGTTCATACCATGTATGCATTTCTGAATGGGAACAGTGGCATTAGAAAGTCGGACTGTATGAATTGACGGTATTTGTTCATACTATAAATGTCATGAGTTTACAATCTTACCCCAAGATTCATCAAATTTGTTGTATGTTGTGCTTATAAGGCAGCCCTTATTCTGCATGAATTGAATTTTCAGTAAAAAAAAATAAAATGGCAACTTGTAAACAAGTATAGATGGTACAGAATGGACTAGAGCAAAACCAGTTAGATTTTGAAGAGGAAGCAGGATATCTCATTTGCATTCTACTATTTTATTAAACAATATGTAAATATTTCACTGGTATTATCTTCACTTAGCAGGTCCAAAATAGGGTGCAATGCAGGCAGAATAGTTACCCCAGTGACAGTCATTTTGCCCAAATACACAAAGAAAGGGAAGTAGACTTCACATATTTTCCCTCACATTGACATCCCACCCTCACACCACCACCACCATTTGTTTTCTGGCCATTGAATGCTTTCTTATTCTAAGTACAATATCAGTTCTTTTGCCATTCTTCTGTTTGCAATGTAAACCAGTTTAAGGATCATATCTTATTCTTTTGATCATCTTTTGTGTCTGCTGAAAGATTACATATGTCTGAAATTCTGTTTCAGTCTGAGAGACTTCCACTGAAAATGTACACAGCAGACTTAACAAAGTGGGTGAAATTTCTTGCACTTTGTACAATCAAATATTACTCTGTGGAAATTTATATGTTGATTATTAGTAAAAGTAAACAAGGTTTTGTACCTCTTTTACCTGTTTTCGACATAAAACTGAATCAAATTTTTTTATATTTTCATAAAGGTTAATGAGTATTTTGTGGGTTTTTTTTGTATTATATGATGCAGAGGATTAGTAAAACAGTTGTTTTAAGCGACTTGTAAATATTCAAAATTTTGATTACTCCATACCCACATCCTTATTTTCCTACCACATCACCTTAGTCAGAAGGGGCAGAAAAGTCAGTCAGATATTTTCATCGAGCATGTATCTGGTTTAGGTAAACTCGGTAACCATGTCTCTGATCATGACATGCTCTGCAAAAATATTTTTATTGGATGGCTGACTGTAAATTCTTGTTTCACATGTTAAGCAAACTATCCCCAAAAACGAAATGGTTGTCTCTGGTTTTTATGAAATTTTCATGTATAACTTAGACATAAGTTATACACAAGAAAAACGGTTAAGTTGTGCTTGTAGGTTTCTTTATATTGATGATATAATTGAAACTGATAGAAAACTATTGTGGTTTCTTTTATTCCGAAATCTCTGGATTGCAGTATCAATAATAACAGTAATTCAAGTTTATTTTTTCTGCACTCACAAAAAACTACAGTTAATATTAAAGTTAAATTTGAGTTATGGTATGTTTTTTTGTATAAAAGAATTTTATGGTTATTCTAATTTTTTATTTTCATAGATTCAGAATGACATGTTTTGGTGGATAAATCCCCACCAGAGGGTCCAAATTTCAAGAAACTATGAGACTCTGGATCACTTGAATTTGTCATAGTATTTTATCAAGTTTTAATGCATACCAGTTACATTTCCATTATTTCATTGTCTTTTCAGAACCCTTTTCACACTGAAAGCCTTACAAATATTAAATTTGACAATCTGTTAATATCCCAAATCTTACAAAGCATGATTTACTCATAAAATCATGGAGAAAGTATTCATTTACTGCTGACTGCCTGGACACATTGATATTAAGGGTAATGAAAAGAAAGATAAAGCAGCCAGAGCTGTACTGCATTCACGCATGTTTGAATGGAATATTTCATAGGCAGACTTAGGATATTATGTTCTGTATAGTTGGCATAAAATGTGGAATGAAAATTCCACCAGCAAACTTTAAAGCGTCAGAGCCATCACTGGAGAGTTACATCTGATATATAAAATAAATCACATCTGGAGATGTGCATCACTTGTATAAAACAAATTACAGGTGGAGAGTTGCATACCTTATATCAAACAAATCACAGAGATGTGATGGCATTGTACTGATCCATGCATACTGTATATACTCACTTATAAGTCAAATCAGACTGCAAACAATAAAGATTCTGCTCATTCGTAGCATAATGCACCTGCAGATCCAGGTCTGTGTAGTTTGTTCTACTGAGTACTCCTGTCAAACTGCAGAGACCCAGATATATTGGTGCATCATATGACAACAGATCTGGGTCTGTGCAGTTTGCATTTGGACTCGAATTATAAGTGAGTATATATACAGTACCTCCTGATGGGTGAGACACAAACAGAGTGCTACCTTGCAAGTGCCCATTGACAAGTGGAAGATATTCTTGTTGAGACTGAATTTTAGATGGAACTCAGTTAAGAAGCATTTTGGTGATGTACCACAAGACAGTATCTTGGAGTTTAGAAAAGCGTGTGATTTGTATTAAGAAATATCCAAAAGTGGTCACCCCCTTATAAGGCCAGGCCATTTGCAAAAGTAAGTGGCCTTTTAGAAGAGGTGGCCTTTCAAGAATTGGATCACATAGATCTGAATGACAATTACATACAATGTAGGCCAGGCATAAACTAATTCTTAAATATTTTATATTTTCATGTAGAAATCATGTACATCATGGAATTAATATTATAAAACATTATACATTTTTTAAAAACAATCTTGATAATTATCAGTGGTAATAATAGACAGTAATTATCAAAGTGAAAAAAACATGACAAGCAATATGGATAATTTCATTACTTCTTTGTATGGATTAAAGTTACATGATAATTTAATTAGCATGCTGGAACAACTGTCAATGTGTTGAATTTTTAAATCAGCATTCATTCTTGAGATTTCAATCTGTAAACCCAATATATATGGGAGTGGAAAATTCATCATTTTTTGTACTAATATGCTGGCCACATTAGATTTGTGGCTGTTATTGAAGTGTTCTTTTGAACAAAAACTTGGTTTGGTGCCAAGGGATTCTGGCCATAAAAAGTGAGAAGCTGATGGTCAAGGCTGCTATTTAAGATGGAAACCGCTTTATATTTTAAGAACCTA
>JAECUM010010240.1:0-83955 GCA_016617855.1 Megalonaias nervosa
CTCTACTATCCACACAGACGGGAAGAGAAGAAAAACACACCATACTTACCATCCACACAAACGTACGCGAATGCATAAAACACACAATATATACTATCCACACAAACAAACGAGAACGCATAAAACACACCATATATACTATCCACACAAACGTAAGCGAACGGATAAAACATAACATATATACTATCCACACAAACGAACGAGAACGCATAAAACACACCATATTTACTATCCACACAAACGGACGCGATCGCATAAAACACACAATCGCATAAAACACACACACTATACTATGCACAGAAACGAACGCAAACGCATAAAACACACACACACACACACACACACACACACACACACACACTATACTATCCACACAAACGGACGCAAATGCATAAAACACCACATATACTATCCACACAAACGGACGAGAACGCATATAAACACACACACACTCTACTATCCACACAGACGAGAAGAAAAGAAAAACACACCATACCTACTATCCACACAAACGTACGCGAGTGCATAAAACACAATATATACTATCCACACAAATGAACGCGAATGCAGGAAACACACCACATATACTATCCACACAAACGAACAAGAACGCATAAACACACACAAACACACACACACACACTCTACTATCCACACAGAAGGGAGGAGTAGAAAAGAACACACCATACTTACTATCCACACAAATGAACACGAACGCATTAAACACACCACATATAATATCCATACAAACGAATGCAAACGCATAAAACACACCTTACTTACTATTAACACAAACGTACGCAAATCCATATAGCACACACTATACTATCCACACAAACGGAAAGAGAAGAGAAAAGCACACCATACTTACTATCCACACAAACGTACGCAATTGCATAAAACACACCATATTTACTATCCACACAAACGTACGCGAATGCATATACCACACACTCAACTATCCACACAAACGGGAAGAGAAAAAACATTCCATATCTACTATCCACACAAACGTATTGGAACGCATAAAACACACCATACTTACTATCTCCACAAACGCACGCGAACGCATAAAACACACACACTATACTATCCACACAGACGGGAAGAAAAAAAAACATACTATACCTACTATCCACACAAACGGATGCGAACGCAAAACACACACACACACACACACACACACACACACACACACACACACACACACACACACACACACACACACACACACGGGGATAAAGTCAAGTGCTTCAGTTGCGGTGTATCACTTCACGAGTGGGAACAGAAAGATTCCGCTTACCTAGAACATGCTCGATGGTCTCCAGATTGTCACTACCTACCTTTAGTGGGACCTCATCATTGAAGTGGCATACCATGTCGTTTAAGAAACCAGCTTGGCTAGGAGTCAAACGTTGGACAACCCCCAGACAAGTATTTTAACCCCATTTAGAAAATAATCTTCAAACATTACCGAACGAATTGCAAGAGAAGATCTACAAAGAAATTTGGCTGGGACTTGCTAGAGCAAAATCTCAATGGGTGACTGTAGAACTTTTCTGTCGAGAAATTCACACGAGGAAATTGACAAAAGTCAACGAACAAGTCAGATTTCTCTGTATCAAGTCTCGTTCATCCGAATATTCCGCTTTAGACCATTTACATCAGAAGATTTTATTGACATTCTTGACCGTTTCCTGGAATGGCAGTGGTCAGAAATTACTCACTTTGTCCGTTACTTTACGTCTAGGAGAAGTGTTTGACTGACATAGTCATGGATACGTTACAAGAGAACATTCGTGGTTTGCCTGTGGAGTTGAGAGAACGCATTTACCGAGAATTAGTCAAAATACAAGTGAAACGCAAAGAACAATTGCATCCGTTACGTCACCGATGTTTGAACCACTGGTACCTGAATGCTGTAAGAGGACTGAATCTGATGAAAGTGTTCCAGTGGTCAGATAATGATCAACCACTCGTGGGCGACAAGGATTGGTTTGGTGTTAGTGATTGTATGTACTACAAGGTAGACTTACTGCAACGAATTCCAGAAGAAGAGTTAGAGGATTACCAAAATCTTTTACACAAAGTAAACGTAGTTCAAGAGGAAAATTCTGAACGGTGTGTGATGTGCAAGTTAGTGACTAAACAATTTAGATTTGCCAATGGAGTACGACCATCTCTCTGCAGAAAGTACACTTATTGCCTCCGACAAAAAAGAGGTATATAAATGGACTACCATGCCACGACCTTTATCATTTGTGATACAACATATTCCGTGGAAGGAAATCGATGACACTATTCAAACGGTGGATGATTACGATCGCATTTGACGAGAACTGTGTCCATTGAATTGGGGTCGATGTGTAGTGTGTGTCTTAGTGACTTCCTTTCTGGGATATCATTTACCAGCCGATCCTTTGTGGACCCTTTACGAACAGTACCTACCACTCCAAAAAGCATAAAAGTGGTCCCTTTAAATGCACACGAGAAACTCATTCTGTCTAAACCTTTGCGCCTTCATCTCGACACTTCTCGACAACCTCTACAGGAAAACAAGATTCGTCAACTTTTAGGTACTGAAGATGTGTACGATAATGTCTGTGTAGCTTGTGACTTACACAATCACTGGAAAGATGTACGTGACTGGAAAAGTTGGCGTTTCGACACTTGAACAAAAGAAATGGTACTCTAGGCCCAAGATTTGTCATCCTGACTTCAAATGTTCAATATCCATGTACTTAATCACTGGGGTTTGATGTATTTTCGTCTTTCGTGTTGTTCACTTTTAAAGATGGCAATAAACGTGTCCAGAAAAAAGTATAAAAACTCTTGTCTTGTCTGTCTTCCTGTCAAAAGTGACATTCCTTACACTACTACTATGGCCACCACGACTGTCTCTGCTCCCTCTTCCTCCATTTTTAAAGTCATCGACGAAAACATAGATCGTGCCAGTTGGGAGGCCTTGTACCTTCGCCATCCCTTTAACATGCTCATTGCCGGACCGAGCGGTTCAGGCAAAACCGAATTTCTCAAACGTTTGATCGAACATGAACATCATTTGATTGATCGTCCACCTCAACGCATCGTGTGGTGTTACATAGAGTGGCAGTCGGCGTACAGCCTTCTGCGAGAAAGTCAAGGCTATTCCATTGTCTTTGTGGAAGGCATTCCTGGCGAAGACGACGGGATTTTGCCTGACCCTAGTCAAACCCATCTGGTCATCTTTGACGACATGTTAGGAGTAGACGAAGAAGAAATTAAACTATGGTTTACGCGCAAAGGGCATCATCGTAATGCCAGTGTCATTTACATCACCCAAAATTTGATTCAACAAAGTAAAGCCCATCGCACCATCAGTCTTAATGCTCATTACGTGGTGTTGTTTAAAAGCCCTAGAGATAAATCGCAAGTGCAAGTGTTAGCCAAACAGTTAGGAACGCTTTGGCTGACTCATGCGTACGACGATGCCACTCAAGCCCAACACGACTATTTACTCGTGGATTTAAAACCCACCACTCCCGAGTATTTGCGATTTCGTACCCATCTGTTTTACCAATGGTGCTAAGGCGGAGGGCTTGTCGTGTACATGTCCCCTCCGTCGACTTAATAACCACAACAACGAAAAAAATCTATAAAAACTTCGGTCACTCGGGGTCAGTCTCACGCAGCGTCAACATGACATCCCTTCAGTCTCATCTTCCCATTAAATTGATTCGTGCCTTGTACGGTATCAGTCGTGAAACAAATCCACAAATACGTGCTCGTGTCTTAGAAGCTATTTTCAAAGAAGTCTTACGATGGTTTACGGTGACGGCACGTCAGTTACTGCAAGGAATCATTCACATTCCACATCAAACCAAACGTTTTTTTTTTGAGAGAAACAAAGTAGCCTTGACCCATCTAGCCGATCCTCGCATCGAAACTCAAACCACAAAGCAAATCATTTTGAAACCAGTAGGTATCGTTTCTCTAGGAGGTGTTATCATTCGCTCCCTCTTAAAATGGGATCCCAATGCTCCCAAAGTCGTCCCCAAGAAAGAAGCCACGCCCAAACGTACCCAGAATAAAACGAAAATGAGTAACGGCGTCAAGACCAGGTCACAGCCACAGAAAAAGAAAAAGAAAAGCTAACAGAAAACAGTTTCAACCCGCAAGAGAGGTACTGCCGCCAGGACTCAACCTTACATTCGGAAGCCTCGACCTGCCGCAACAACGGTGACCACGTCTCCAGTAACCTCAACATCTTCCACTTTTCCGTTGATGGTGATGCCAGCCAAACGTGTCTTTCCTAATTTGATAAAACATTGGAAACCCGTGTCTCCAAAAACGTCTCCTCCAGCGGTGACACCCTCTTCCTCTTTAGCGACAGTGGCCGCTGCTCACAAAGTACCTGCTGCCAAAATCAAAGTCCAAGAGAAATCGGGAATGTTAAAGAGTTTACTGGATTTGTAGAAGCAAGAACTGTCCCGATTGATTCCGTTACGAACCCCTCCACGACGCGTGATGCCTGCTATGAAAATGATACGAAGAGCCGTCAATCAGTGGCGACGCATTCCAGTATAGAAAAGATCTGAGGCAAACGATAGTGATATGTGTTGTTGTGCTCCCGAACGCTCCAAGATGTCCCCTCCAAGAAGTGCACACCGTCACCATCGTCGTTCTTCTGTCCAAAAAGAAAGACGAAAAAGAAAAGGACAGTCATGTCATCCAAAAAAACACTTTGACAAACATCGACGTCTGTCCCTGAAAAGACACACTCGTCCAAAGAAAAGGAGAAGTCACCAAAGAGGAAGATTCTTTGGCGATTTTTTAAAAACAAATTGTCACCTTTATGACGAAGCGATAGTCCAAAAGAAAAGGATAAAAGGCCGTGTGACAAGTCATCGACGTTAGTGTATCTTTTGGTATGTACCCTGGAACCAACGAACAAACCAAGAAAGATATCACCTCCCAAAAGACATCCTTCTTCTACCCCAAAAAGAAAGAAAAGGAAAGGACTGCCTCCTCGTTTAGCCAAACATTGCGACATGCTGTTCGTCCTGTCCAAAGCTCCTCCACCCATGAGAAAAAAACACTCATTCAAGCTGCCTCCAAAGGTGTCATCGATACCGTGATCGAATGCTGTCTGAATTTCTTGAAAGGCTCGATACCTTTGTCTAAACATCAGAAAGAATGCTTAGCCAAACATCGACATGTTCTTCACCAAATGGTCCAAAAGAAAATACCCATTCGTCAAAAGAAAAAGATGTTGGTGGAACGTGGAGGAATTTCCACCTTACCCCTGTCAGGACCCTTCCTGGGAACCATAGGAGGACCCTTGCTGAAAGGAGTATTGGGAAGAATGGGAAGAATCTTGGGATGAAGATGAAAGATCAAGAAGATAAAAGGGACCTCTGAAATCAAAAGATCTCAGATGTGACCCTTGAAATCCGATGGAAGAACGAAAACTGGCTTTAGTACCTAACAAACGATGGATGGATTACCATCGTTGGCAAGAACAACGAACCCCGCATTTACCTCCCAATCCTCATTTGACCGAAATGTCCCAGTTACAACACGAATTGCAATCATTGATGGATCGCAGCGATTTGTCAGAAACGAAAAAATCGCAAAGGTACGGTCAATTGTTACAACGACTGCAAATCTTTCACCAGAAAGCTTTAGACGAAACAGCTCTACCGACTCTGAAAGATTTTAAAACCCTAATAAAAAGTTCACCAACACCACCCCCAGAGGTCAAGACAAATGCAGCCCCACGGATGCCTGAGGAAGAAGAGGCACGAGAAGTCTTTCAAACACCGTTAGCAGCTCCCATCCCTAGTAAGATTGCAGCGTCCTTTTTAACCCCTTCCCCTACAGCCCAACGAGAAGAACTTAAAGCTTGGGTTAAAAAGATGATGTCCACTCCACCTTCGACAGAAGTCAAAAATAAAGAAGGGAATCCAGAAGTTAAAAAAGAAAAGAAGACCAAAGCCATTGCATTACCACCACCACCACTACCACCAAAGGTATCTTCGACTTCTACTCCCGTGGTACATCGGACACGTAAAGCCGTTTCTAAACCACACCCTCGTCCCAATCAGAGTATCATCAGCTTAGAGTGGATTACTTATTAAAAATGGAGAATTTGTTAGCCAGCATTTACTACGATCTCTCCCATCCTACAGGTTACGGAAGAGTTCAGAAATTGTATCGTGCTGCCAAAACTCAACTGAAAAGTGTCCGTTTACCTCAAGTGCAACGCTGGTTACAAGAACAAGTCACGTATACCTTACACAAACCCATTCGACGAAAATTTTCCAAAAGTCGCACCCGTGTGGAGGGCATTGATCATCAAGGGCAAGCCAATTTAGCTGATGTCTCTCATTTGGCCACCAACAATCCTGGTTACAAATATTTGTTTTGTGTCACCGACGTTTTATCCAAATTTGCTTGGGTCGTGCCATTGACTTCCAAATCGAGCATTGAGTTAGTGCTAGCCCTCAAACTGGTGTTGGAACAGAGCGGTAGTCACCCTCTTTGATTGCAAACCGACAAAGGCACCAAATTTCTGAACCAACCTTTCCAAAAAGAATTCAAGAAACTTGACATTCATTTCTCCACCACCGAGAATCCCGAAACCAAAGCCAGCATCGTGGAACGTTTTCAACGCACCTTGAAAGAACGCATGTGGAAATATTGTACGCATCAACACACTCTCAAGTACATCGACGTCCTGACGCACCTAATCCAAGCGTACAACCAATCTAACCATCGGAGTATCGGACGTGTGACAACGAAGGGACCGTCTTCGAGCGCCTGTTTGGTACGTCCCTGACTGTGACTGTCCCCAGGAAGGGCGGAGTGTTGGACGTAGGAGATTGGGTGCGCATTGGCAAAACCAAACGCACTTTCGACAAAGGTTACTTACCCAACTGGACCACAGAATTGTTTCGTGTCAATGAGCGAGTACGTGGCCGTCATCCTCCCGTCTATAAATTGGAAGACATGAACGGTGAAATGTTAAAAGGAACGTTTTACTTGCCCGAGTTGCTACGCGTGACCAAAAAAAAAAAAGACGCCGTGTACGAAATCGAAAGCATTCTCGATCGAAGAACCCGAAAAGTGGGAAAACAACGTGTCAAAGAAGTCAAAGTACGTTGGAAAGGATATCCGACCAGTTTTGACTCTTGGATCGACGCTTCGCAAATCATCGACTATAAAAAGAAGTGACCATCATGCCCTTCAACACAGCTTCAGCCGTTACCACTACAGCAGTAACCACTCCTTCCCCCAGTTCTTCTCTGCAAGATCTACAAAAGCAACCCTTTTGGCTGTGGAGAACGTGTGCCTAAAACGCCAATCGTGATTTTCTGCGAAATCTTTGTGGTGTATTGTGTCATCGGTGCTGCCATTGCCAATTTGAGTTTGCAACAAAGGAGACAAACAATTGTGGACCATTTTACTCAGCAGTTGCATCGGTTACCTTCTTCCCAATCCGTCTCTGAAATATTCCTCTAACGGAAACAACAACGGTAGTCTTGCGTACAACGTTAGTCCCCCTTCCAACAGTCACCCTAACAATCCTCTTTTAGACACTCCTCTGACTTACAGCGACCCCTCGGACACTAGAACTCTGGAATTATGAACAACCAATTTTACTTAATGATACCCAGTGACAGTTCCGTGGAGGTGTTTTCCAATAGCACCTTATGCTGTTACACGGCCAAATTACCTCAGGCCATTCAATTGGATCACGAAGCACATTGAGAAGTGGGTTTGATCGAAATGATTCACCCTACACAAATCAAAAACATCGTCGAAAATCAAAACACTTTTACGGTGGAAGTTCATGACAAGCAAGTGCAACAACACTTGGATGAACGCGCCAGTATAGGTGAGTCTATAAAAACACAAGACCCCAAAACTAAACGAACCTCTTATCGGTTGAAAATTTCCCCAGGCTATTAATTTAGTGGTCAACATTTGGTGAACGCCATTGCTGACAGGTTCAATGCCGTGTTTGGTAAAGCCTTTGAGAAAGCCAGAAAAAGTGTCACTCTCGAATACCACAAAATAGCTCGTCGCCTACTAATCAATTTTTCAGAGGACAAAGTATTGGCCATTACATTTTGTCCTGAATTGTATGACATTTTCGGTGGAGACCCTAAGTTGATCAAGATTAGAAAAGGAATACCAGCCATTACCGGCATTTTGGATTTTGCGAAACATTTTCGATTACTTGTAGAAATGAACCAAGGACTGAATTTGATTTTTGTGCACTCCGATGTGGTGGAGTACAACGTGGTGGGACACACCTCCGTACCATTACTGCGTGTCATTCATTTCAAAGTGGATTCTGCCACGAACGCTGACGAGGAAGGTGGAAACACCTATCACGATCACCGCGAATTTGTACTTCCTCACAATTTGCCCGTTAGTAAGTCGTATTTCGACACTCTCTGGGACAAAATATTCCATTCACCAAAGGGAAAGTCACAGTGAAATTCCATTTTCGAAAACAATTGCTCTAACCCTTTGTCAGTCATATATCCTGTGTACCAAGGAGTCGCTCAACAGCGAGGACATGGATCAGGAGATATGCTCAAATCAGCCTTTCGTTCGGTGGCTCCCGTTTTGAAACCGATGGTGACACGTGGATTGCACGCCTTCAAAGATCCTGCACTGACGCAAGGCAAATAGTTTCACCAAAATATCATCATCGACAAACAAATTCCAAAGAAGCTTTCTTGACACCACAGCAAGGACAAGGCATAAAAAGAAGACGAAAACACCCATTCAGAGGATTTCACACCCCCAGAGCTCGAAAGACTAAGAAAATAAAAACCATCCGAGACTTAGACGTTTTTGATTATTAAAAGATCACAGACAGAAAGAAAGAAAATGATGCACCGACAGGCTTGCGCTTGTTCCAAGTCGGAACTGGAACTGTGTGCCATGCCACCCACCATGATGACGATGTAAGAATCTCAATGGGTCGAATTTCATCCTGTCCCCTCTTTGACGGATTCAGCTCCCATCGAGTTTGAAATCAAAGGACAGCCCGAAGATTACATCGATCTGAATAGCAGTTACTTGTATCTGAAACTGAAAGTGATCAAAACGGACAACACCAATCCGGGAGCCGATGCTAGAGTAGCTCCCGTCAACAATTTCATGCATTCCTTGTTCAGCGAAGTGGATTTGTACTTGAATAACAAACTTGTCAGAATTAGCATGGATACTTACCCTTACGGAGCGTACCTAGAAAATCTCTTGACATACGGAAAAGAGGCCAAGAACACTCATCTGGATGCTTGCGTGGTATGGAAACCTGACACCGCAGGCGAGGACACGTTTAACGACACAGCCCTGACAGCCGATGACAATCCTCACAATGTGGGTTCTAACGACCGTCGAAACAAAATCCTGGAAGGCCGTAGTTTAGAACTGATGGATCGCTTGCATTTGGACATGTGGTTGCAAGACAAGTATTTGCTGAACAGAGTGGATATTCTTCTGAGACTAAATCGCAGCAGTGTCGCTTTCCATTTGATGGCTCATGCCAACGAGTACAAAACCATCATCCAAGAAGCCAGACTTTATGTGCGCCGCGTAGAAGTGTTACCTAAAGCGTGAAACGACATCAGTCATACATTGAGCAGAACGACCGCCAAGTATCCGATAGGACACGTAGAAGTTCACCACTGCTGCTGGGCTCCGATCCAAGATCGAAGATCATCTGTTCCAAGGACAGTTACCCAAACGTTTAATCGTTGGCATCATCAGTAATGCAGCCCTCAACGGAGCCCACGATCAAAATCCTTTCCAGTTTAAGCACTTTAGAGTGTCCAAGATCGAAGTCAATCGCGACGGCAAGACCTTGTGTACCAGAGATTTCGCACATAATTTTGCCCAGAAGAATTACTTGAGATCGTACTTGTCCCTGTACGAAGCTACCGGACAACTAGGAACCAACACCAGTCACGGCATTTCGTACGAAGATTATGTAGGAGGTTACACTTTGTGGGCCTTTGATTTCACTCTAGACCAAGGCTGCGACGAGGGACATTTCCACCCTATAAAATCCAGTCAACTGCATGTGGAACTTCAGTTTGCAGAAGCTCTCACCGAGACCTTTGAACGTCCTCATGTATGCCGAATTCGATAATACCATAGAAATCAACAGTTTGAGAGAAGTCATTCTAGACTATTAGAAACTATGGAGAACTCTTATCCCTCTTTGAACGATAGAGATTCTTTGGAAATGGAATGGGAGGATACCGTGAAAGCAGAACCCGAAGACAAAGACGAAGAGGACGTAGTGGTCACGTCCAGATGGCCAGAACAAGAACAACATTTAGTGCACTGTTTTGCCAAACACCTGGCGGAGAAAATTACGGAACTGAGCAAGAAAGAATGTTATGGATGTCAAAACGATCATCCCAGTCAAATTCAACACGATAAATGTCTGATGATGAGTCAAGAAGAAAAATTGGACGAGTATCTGGACGACGCCTGGAGTCTCATCTCGGAAGAAGCAGTGTTGCATGAGTGGTATAAAGGCTTGCGTGAGCATTCCTGCCCTCCATTGGCTACTCTAGAGATCTATCGCATCGAAGCTCTCTTAGCCCAAAGTACAGAGACGAAGCGAGGAAACGGTTACTTGACAGATATTTTCAAGGAAAAAGTCAGAATTGAATTGATGACTTATCATTGCCTGTAAAAAAACAAGAAAAAAAAAACACAAAAAAAACAACAAAACAAAAATGGATACCTGGGAACTTTATTATCTTTTGAACAACAGTTCGTACGCTGCTTCTTGTAATCCTGTCGTGTGCGCTAAAGATGAACTACCTCATCGCAACCTCAAGACCATCAAGCTTATGTCATCAACACGGACGACAGGCATCTCCCAGGAACTAACTGGGTCGCCGTCTACTTCCCTCAAGAGGATTGTGTGGAGTATTTTGATTCGTATGGATTACCCCCTTTGGAAGACGACATCATCGACTATGTGAGAAGAAATGCCCAGACGACACGATTCAATAATGTGATATTACAAGACACAGATTCCAAGGTATGTGGACAATATTGTGTGTATTTTCTTCATCAACGTAGTCTTGGATATCCTTTAGAACATATAGTGACTTATTTTGATAGCAACTCTTCTAGAAACGATGAGAAAGTAGATAGATGGTTTTGTGATCATTATGGCTATCTTTTGTCTTTAGCTAGGAAAGGTAGTATATATCAATGGCCTCATGACTTCCATCAGTGGAAATCTCACAAGATTTCACAACGTTGTCAACCTTGTCAAAAATAATTTGTTTGATGTTATAGTAAATTGTTAGTGGTTAATTGTTTGTTGAATAAAAAAAAGTTTTGTTTTGAAAAACAATGTTTCTGTCGTTTGTTTTCAAAAAGACTGTGAATATATGCTCTTTGACTTCTCTCTATCCCTCACCATGACATTAGCTATCACAACGTTTCGACTCAACAAAAGCCCTAGTAGGGATGTTTTCTATCTCGTCCGCGTTTGAACCATATAAAGCGTGTCGGTCTCCAATCTGGCCATCCATGGTTGACTCGTCTACCCATGAACATGCCTTCCAGACTAGCCCAGCTGAGCGACGCTTACGTGAATTTACATCGTGTCAGGCTAAACCTGATACTGAGAAGCCTGAAGAGATAGAGAATGTCAGGATGTTATCACTAGCCCAAGACCTGGTAGAAGAGGTCTTCAGAGAGTAAATGAAGAAAGAACAAGAAGAGTTGACAGAGAAGTACAGTCTTCAGAAGCAGAGAGAACAGCAACAAGAGCAGCAGCAACAGCAGCAGGAAGAACCAGACAGAGGTTTTGTCGACTGTCGAGTAAACACCAAAGAGTTCTCCTTCTCCTTCCGCAGAAGCAGACCGTATCGTATAGGACAGTCTGCCCTCAGACGGGGACGCAATCTTAGACAGTAAAAAGATTGCCATCACTCCCCGTCAGGGCTACCCCAATAACCTCGAAAAGAAATACTAATTCAATTGCCAAAAAAAAAATTGTTGTTTGTATGTTAAACAAAAATAGAAGTGTGTCTATAAGCACTTCGTTTCTATTGTCAGTAAAAAAAAAATGAAATCCACACATCGTTTCTCTGTCTTGTCGAATCGTGCATGTCTGTGTTTGTAAGTAAAAAAAGACAACGTGAGTGTTTCTTTTAGGTCCGCGCGTTTGATGTGATGGTAAGTTTTGGTGTCAGGGGATGTCTCATTCAGGCAGAAGACACAGAGCAGACAGGATCGGAGTAACAGGAGCGCTGTGAAAGGGGCGCCAGAGGGAAACGGTAGGAGCCAGGGACTACAAACAAAGGACCATAAAACAACACAAGAAAACAAAATGGCCATAGAAGTAGATCCTTACACTGCTAAGCTGAGCTTTCCTACACTGATGCAGCTGCTGACACAGAAAAGGATTAAGTGGACAACAACCCACAGAACACCACACAGACAGTTCCGACGTAACTATAGAGCATCCAAACGGAGTGCATAGAGGGTTTATGGAAGGCTACTTCGCTAGGCTTGACTCTTACAACTAAAGGGAACCATAAGACCAGTGGAGCAGCCACGAAAACAAATATGGTACGGAGTTGGAAAGCTGTCATATACCGGGATAGGCTGCATTCCGAGCGCGCCTGCATGCCATACAAGCCGGGAGACAGAAAAGATAAACAAAGCTTCCAATTTTGCCTAATAACACGAGGTTTTCATTTTGGCTTGAAAACCTTATTGATAATATCTCTATTTTGCAAATCGAATTCGACCGTTTGATTCCACCATCAAAATTTTGCCTCTTATTAACTATGCGTGATACTAAAAAAAACAAAAAGGACAGAGTCACTTGACTTAACTGATTGGTAATTTTTATTTAGCAAATTTTTATGTACACTTTGTACACTAAATTCTAACTATGAATTACATTAATTAATGATGAAAATTTTTAATAACTCATTTTATTTGATTAATTGCACAGGTGGCTTACACAATATTGGTAATAGGGAATGTCCACTATTCTAACTGGACGGAATTTGACAAATAAGTGCGGACTGGCGTTTTCGGGCGTGGAGGTCGACCGTTGCTGTGGCGTTTGCGGCCTTTTCCGGGGCCCGTTTCCTCCTTTTCCTCGACCAGTGAAGTGGAAAGCGCGACTTCGCGCCTTAAAGCGGGGTTGTAGTGGCACCATTCGTACAACCCCGACCAATTAAATATCCGGACATCGGGAATTAACAAGTCGCGAAAGAACTTAGTTTTCGTATGCGACTATAATTCTCTCATTCATTCATTCAGGGGATGTTTACTTTCACGTCCGTGCTTCAAGTATATAAATCTGTGCGATCGTCAGTCTGGCTACCCATCGTTGACTCGTCAACATTGAAAATGAGTAACAGAATTGCAAAGTTACTGGAACTTCAGATGCACCTGGAGTATGCCAGGCGGCTGCTAGACGAACTGACCATGGAGGCCATAGCGGAGGAAGAAAGGATAGAAGAGGAAGAGAAGAAGAGGAAGAAAGAAGAGGAGAAGGAAATGAAGAGAAGGATCCTACCTCACCTCATAATGAGACCTGTGCATGAGGTGAAGCCAATGATCAGTACACCTCCACAACCAGTACCACCACCTCAACCACAGCCACAACCACAACAACAACAACAAACCGTACAGCATGCAGAGGAAGCAAGGAGGCCACAGCATCTACGAGTGTGGCATAGAAGAACACGGACGGAACAAGTCTTCACTATTTCTGAAACGGAGGAGTGAGATAGTGAAGCCACTCAACCTCCCTCTGCGCTTCCAAGAGAAAGGTTGAACTGGAAACAGGTCTGGAGCAGACGTTGTGTCTGTGCAGCCAGACCTGGGAGGTGTAACCATTAGCTAGGTGCATCTGAAGTTCTAAAAGCAGCCCTTCTCAGGGTTAACCAGATCTCTAGAAAAGAGGCACTATTCAATTTACCAATTTGTGTGAATGTAGAGTAGTGTGATTATAAACACTGATTCGTTTACTAATGTGTGTGTTTGTGTGTGTTTTGCGATCGCGTACGTTTGTGTGGATAGTATAGTGTGTGTTTTTTTGCATTCGCGTCCGTTTGTGTGGATAGTAGGTATGGTATATTTTATTCTCTTCCCGTCTGTGTGGATAGCATAGTGTGTGTTTTATGCGCTCGCGTTCATTTGCGTGGATAGTATATGTGGTGTGTTTCATGCATTCGAGTTCATTTGTGTGGATAGTATATATTGTGTGTTTTATGCACTCGCGTACGTTTGTGTGGATAGTAGGTATGGTGTGTTTTTCTTTTCTTCTCGTCTGTGTGGATAGTAGAGTGTGTGTGTGTTTATATGCGTTCTCGTCCGTTTGTGTGGATAGTATATGTGGCGTTTTATGCATTTGCGTCCGTTTGTGTGGATAGTAGGCATGGTGTGTTTTTTCTTCTCTTCCCGTCTGTGTGGATAGTAGAGTGTGTGTTTTTATGCGTTCGCTTTCATTTGTGTGGATAGTATATGTGGTGTTTAATGCATTCGCGTTCGTTTGCGTGGATAGTATAGTGTGTTTTATGCGTTCACGTTTAGTTTGTGTGGATAGTATATGTGGTGTGTTTTATGCATTCGCGTACGTTTGTGTGGATAGTATATATGGTGTTTTATACAATCGCGTCCGTTTGTGTGGATAGTAAGTATGGTGTTTTTTTTTTCCTCTCTTTCCGTCTGTGTGGATAGTAGAGTGTGTGTTTTATGCGTTAGGGTTTGTTTGTGTGGATAGTATATGTGGTGTTTTATGCATTCTCGATCGTTTGTGTGGTTAGTATATATGGTGTTTGTTTTATCTTCTCTTCCAGTTGTGTGGATAGTATAGTGTGTTTTATGCATTCTCGATCGTTTGGGTGGATAGTTTATATGCTGTGTTTTATGCGTTAGGGTTCGTTTGTGTGGATAGTATATATGGTGTGTTTTATGCGTTCTCGTACGTTTGTGTGGATAATAGGTATGGTGTGCTTTTTCTCCTCTTCCCGTCTGTGTGGATGGTAGAGTGCGTGTGTTTTATGCGTTTGCGTTCATGTGTGTGGATAGTATATGTGGTGTTTTATGCGTTCTCGTACGTTTGTGTGGATAGTAGGCATGGTGTGGTTTTTCTTCTCTTCCCTTCGTTTGTGTGGATAGTATAGTGTGTGTGTTTTATGCGTTCGCGTACGTTTGTGTGGATAATAGGGATGGTGTGGTTTTTCTTCTCTTCATTTCGTTTGTGTGGATTGTAGATATGGTGTGTTTTATGCGTTCTCGTTTGTTTGTGTGGATAGTAGATAATATGTGAAGTGAGTGTAAGGGATGCTTTCCTTCACGTCCGTGCTCCAAGGATATAAAGCAGAGCGCTCATCAGTCTGGCTATCCGTGTTGACTAGTCAACACCATTAAAGATGAATGTATTTAACGAATTAAGACATAGTTGGTTCTGGATGGGGGATCGAGCCTATGTAGTGGAAAGGCTAGAACAGGAATGGAGCTATCCAGTCACGAAAGACTTTGTGACCAGTCAAGTTGCTAGCATCAAATTAGCCAGGGATCTGTTGCAAGGCATGTTAGAGGAAGAGGTGGAGAAATTAAGAGGCTTCGTCCAATCTAAATATGTAAGAATAGGCATCTTGAAGCTGGCCATTGATCTTGTCATCACAGTGAGGTGTTTTTGCAAGATATATTTAATTGGACAGAGTGGCCTTTTGTCCAATGGGGCTTAGACCAGTTAAAGAAAGCCGAAGACAAGATGAAAAACGTGATGGAAGAAGAAGTGAAGAAGATTAAAGAGACATGGGCAAAAGAGAGAAAGGACAAAGAAAACAAAAAGAAGAAAGAGGAATTTGACAGACTTAACAACAACTGGATGAAGGTGCAGGAAAAATTTAGAGCCATGGGACATCCTGGCAGGATTCCAGAGGATGAAAGAAGAAGAAGAAGAAAGGAATCATTGAAAAAGTGAGGAACTGGTTGAAGAAGTGGAGAAAATAGAAGAAGAACCCAAAGGCCCTTTTCAGGGCCACTTTTATATGCCTCGAAAAGATATTTATTCTTTCTTGCCTATATATGTGTTGTATATGTCTCTGTCTCTCTATTGTATTTATCCCTACCTAGAGTAGCTGCGCGTATTCAGGTCAGCCACTTGCAACATTGTTACAAGTGTCCAGTACCATGACGTCATTCCACCTGTTCCATTCCTATTGACCCATAATTAATCTTGGGGGCCATATCACCCCAGGCTGTGCCATTTTGGCCTATAAATTTGGGGGCCATATCACCCCAGGTTGATTTTCCTTCTTTGGCATGATGAGGGCCAAATCGCCCCCTATTACTGCTGACGAATTACCAAGTATAAACAAACGAAGTGTTGATACGATTCACTCAATGTTTTCGCTCCTGAAACAAAATATATCACTTAGAAGTTCATACCACCATTGTTTCCTAAGACACAGCCTTCTTCCACAAAAGGGAAAAGAAACGGATTCATTGCTCATTTAGCTAAACATCGGGATGTTTGGTCAGTACTGACTAGATACAATCCCCTCCGATGTGAAAATGTATTATTCAGAATGCACCCAAAGAAACCATAGATAATGTGTGCATGATGTTTGAATTTTAAAAGTGTCTGCTCCTTTTGTTAGGATTGATTGTTGGACCTTTTTAGAAGAAGTCATGAGATAAGGAGGAAGAAAACGGAAAGAAAAAGGACACCCTTTTGTGACGAAGTATATGGTTCGGGTGGGGTGCTCCCAATATTTTATTGAAACTATTATAGAAGTCCCACCCAGGCACTATTTTGTTGGAAGTTAAATTTAGTGAAAGATAGATGTAAAGCTCCGAGCCCTCAGTCAGCAACGCCGACGATTAGATGGTCAAATATACAAAAAAGGTGAAATTCAATGAATATCTATTTAAGAACAATTCAATAAGCAAATGACTCAAATTTCCAATTACACTCCTTCCGCTCCACCCTTTAATAAGCCTATTGCATCACTTGATTAGCAGGGTGAGATTGATTTCCACCTGTCCTTGTGTTTCTACTCATCTGTTGTATCCTTTCTCTCTCCTATTTCTCCCAATTCCTTCTCCTCGTCCTCCCCGACATTTCTCCAAATTCCTTCTCCTCCTCCTCCTCCTCGACTTTCTCTAGACTCCTTCTCTTCCTCCTTCACTTTCTCTCCCACGACTCCACTTCGGTCGACTTCAACTGTCTCGGCTACAGTCTCAATTCCGTCTCCAACTCTTGAAGACTTGGGACACAATGGAACCGGAAGTTCTCTGTCCCCTAAAAAGCTTCCTTTTCGAAGCTTTGTCTTTCCTTAGAATCTACCTCTAAGTTCTGCCGACAGATTACGAGTGGCTTCTTTCTCGGATTAAACCCTATTGATGTGAAATCCTTCCAGGCGAATACTAAATTACTCTTTACGATTTCAGAACGTATCATTCGGGTCTGAATTTTAATCACGCCCTCTATCTCAATTTTGATTGGATATCGCTGTGGACCGATCCAATCAACTTAGCGGACGATGTCCCTCTCGCTGTCTGTCAACGTGGGGACGGATAAGAACACGCCCCGTTCACCACGTGGACATTCCATTTGATCGTTGAACTAACCTTAATATATAGGTGTGATAACGGCAAGCCTTTGTTAAGCGAAACTACTGGTCGCCTTTGCCGACTCAAGTTTCCGGTCTCTGGCTGGTCTTGGTAACCTTACGTAAGAGTTCAACACTAACCCCGCGGAAATCTTTAGAGATCAAACACAAGGCCGCGGTAATAGTCCCAAGACAGGTAGAATATAGCTTATACATGACTTTATAGCTGGGGCTTAGCAAACGTAACACTTTTCTGGAAAGACCTTTGGATATTATGTAAGGACGAAAGCTCACTTTAGTTCCATACAAACGATAGGCGGAACTCCGTCGTTGGTACAAGCAACGGATACCTCATTTACCCCCGAATCATAAATTCATCGATATGTCACAATTACAACAGGGAAAACTCGTTGATGGATTGAACATATTTGTCAGATAAAGACAAATCGCAACGACTTGAACTCTTCCGACAAATCGCAACGTGACGGCCAAGTATTGCAACATCACAACGGTACGGCCAAGTATTGCAAAGTTTCCAACTCTTCAAACAGACAAATCACAACGGTACGGCCAAGTATTGTAACGTCTTCCACTCTTCAAACCGACAAGTCGCAACGGCACAGCCAAGTATTGAAACGTCTTCAACTCTTTCACCAGAAAGCTTCAGACGAAGCAGCAAAACCTTCTCTGAGACTTTATCAACACAATAAAAAAAATAGCGAACCCAAAATCATCAGGACAGGCACGGACACAGGTATAAGGATAGAAGAAGTTGAAGATACGGAAGAAGTAATTCAATCTCCGTCTGCCCCCAAACCTAGTAAGATTGCAGCTTCTTTGCTGACACCCTTCCCAACTTCTGCAAGAGAAGAAATAAAAAGTTGGGAAAAAACGTGATTTCGATACCTTCTTCGCCAAAAGAAATCCAAAAAAAGAAAACAGAAAAGACATAATGAAAAAAAGACACCAAGTCACCACCCCAAAACCGGCTCCTACTCCTATCGTTTTTGTACCGATAATATCAGTCCCATTTTAAACCATTCTTACAAAGGATTTAAAATTCAAAAGGACGAACGGTTTGCATATAAATAGGGACTTTCATAAAACTGGGGCAGGGAGGGGGGGAGGGCACACAGTGACATACATACCGCGCGGACGTCCATAAATTCAGTGTTTTGAGAGCGTAATACTTTTGGAACTGGTTGCTATCATGAACTGATTGGTGACCAGTTTAGTACATTTATTGATCTAGTCTGCATATTTATCTATTGTAAAAGTAATACAGGTAATGCACGAGTTCAACATCGATTATTTCATTACAGTATTGGGTATAATGTTTTCGAATTTGATTCTACACACCTTTAAAGTGCAACTTATCCACTTTATTTGGATCCTCATACATCCAGATTGAATGTCGCGCGCTGTGATGTCGCAGTGAAAGCTACGCATGTTGATAAACAAATTCGTACTACCCTATATTATGACGATTAGAATCGAGGTGCTCTTTTCTTGGACCCAGTTTAGTACATGGCCACCATTGTAGAAGTCCATAGCGATCGATAATTTTATTCTGGAAGTTTCTTGGTGACAGTTAAGGTGCAGAGCATTCAATAATCAGGATTGAATAGACTTTGGTTAAACAAGATTAGTAATAAATTTTAAAACAATTTATATTTAATTTAACATGAGTAAATGCGCATCCAAGACCTTTATGACTTCTACTTTAACACCTTGCAAGCACAAATTTAAAATTAAAATTTATGTTAAAAATCAAATCTTGAGAGAGGGGTCAGACCAGGATAAAATGTTTCCGGTTGGGCTTGTATTAATGTACTATAATGGCAATGTCATCCCTGGGAATCCCAGTGTCACTGGAATGTTGGTTTGAGTTCAGTTTGTAGACATGCATATGGGTAACCTATAAAAGAAAACAACTAGCAGTCTGACCCATGTAGGAAACGAATTAGTCATAACACCGGTATTTTGCACACGTTACTACGGCAGCGTGCTTGAAAGCTACAGTCATTCCACTTTCTTTTAAACCGAAAAAGCAACTGTGACCTGCATAATTCACCATGTCCATTAAGGCTGTATGCGTCCTGAGGGGTGACACTGAAGTTAAAGGAACTGTCAAGTTTTTGCAAGAGGTAAAACTGGCTACCGGAATAAATTTGTCCGGCTGGTACTTGCGTGCAAAGTTAATTTACAGCAATATTGTTATAGGTGTCAGACATGAAAAATGAAGTACCGTTTTGTTTTGTTTTTTATTACACCAAGCTACTTTTAACAGAGATGCATGGTAATAATGAAGTTTGAACATGAAAGGAGGGGTGGGTGGGGTGCAATTGCCAAAATGCATTTTGTTTTTGCACTTTAAAAAAAACAAACATGGTCCCACTTTATTGCATGAAAATGGATAGAGTTTATAACTCTGTGTAGTTCTAAAACACATGTTTATAGGTTCAGTTTTGTCAGCAGCCATCCAGGGAATACAAAAAACCTCATCCCTACCAGTAATACATTTATTTTCATGAAATCGAACACAACTGTTGGTATTTTGCATATATATTTGTTCACATTTGATTCTGAAAGGAAGGATTCTTGTAGAGAAAAACTGACACAAGTGATTGTTTACATCATTCTTTGTCATATATATATGTATTATTTTGAATAGAGCTTTCATAAAGGACAAAATTCATAAAGGTATAATCTTGCCATAACACTGTTTCATTGAAGTAAATGGAAGACGGACATTTCTGGTGAAGAAATATAACACTATTTTGTTTATCTGAATGAAAATCATTATATATATATATAATCTCATACAAAGTTGTCTTACTAAATCAAGTTTAATGCAATAAGTGAATAACTTCGGTGACCAACAGTGCACTAAATATTTGAGGGATAACTTGGCCTATGCATCAGTCATTTCTGATATGACTGAAATTATGACTTCTGAATTGAGGCTTAATATAGTAGAGGTTACTTAGAAATATGAAACGTTCATGGATCAATTCAAAAGGGTTGGCTGCCTAAGACCTACGGAGTTTATGAGTATTACCTCCTCTTAAAATGATGAAATAAAAATTCAATACTTCTAACAAATATTTTTAATCTAGGGTCCACTTGTTTTTATAAACATGTGTCCAGATGTTCATTCTATTGGGTTCAAATGTTTTTGCATTCAAAAATGAGCAAAATTCATAACAAAATATACATTAAAAGCGGACCACTGTTCTGGAACTTAAGCGGCTCAAGAAATCGGGAAGTCAGAAACAGTTTTCCCCAGATAGTCCTGTTCCTAATAGTGTAAAATTGTCACTGATGTTTATGGTATGTCTATATGTCCAGGACTTAGGGAAAAAATATTTCCTGGGACATGTCAGTTGTAAAAGTTAGTTGTCTCAGTGCTCATGATACTCAACAGTGAACACAGCAGTTTTGTCAGCTACATTCCTTATGCCTTTACTTAAGAACCACATGTAACTTGTAAGCTTGATACTGATACTAAAATGGGTCAATACCTTGAAAACATTATATTCTGATATATGGCTGCTTTGATTCACACGTAATAAGAGACAATGTTTGTAACTCAATAAATTGCAGTTGCACAATTAGCCCAAATAAATTTGAAGATTGGGTAGTAAAGGTCATGCATGGCATTAGTGCTGTCAGTGCCAACTATTTTAGTGACAGGTGTCCGTCTTTAGAATTTGATTATGCGTACTACCTTTAAATGGTGATTATTCACTTTATTTGGATTCTTCCTCATCCATATTCTTTTGGAATGTCATTTTTATATGCCCAGGCAAACACATATGCCAAAACTCAATGTTAAAGTACATGGACATTTTTGGATGAGGTAAACTTTTAGTGAGACAAGAGTACTGTTTTTTTACAGTCTCCTTGAGTGAGACTACATCACTGTTTTGTACACTTTCCTTGAGTGAGACTACAGCACTGTTTTCTACAATCTCCTTGAGTGAGACTAAAACACTGTTTTCTACAATCTCCTTTAGTGAGACTACAGCACTGTTTGGTACACATTCCTTGAGTGAGACTATAGCACTGTTTTTTATAATATCCTTGAGTGAGACTACAGCACTGTTTTCTAGTCTCCTTGAGTGAGACTACAGCATTGTTTTCTACAATCTCCTTGTGTGCATTTTGCTAGACTAAGTTCTGATATGTTAACCATGTCTGCACCTTGGCAGATTGAGCATATATTTTAGTGCTTTGTCATAGCGACATCTATTCGATTTCATGAGTTGCCTCCCTTAGTATGTAAAGCCAACTAACCAATACCGTATAACAGCGGTGCATTGTATATCTGACGAAAATAGTGGAGGCAATTGACTTTAAAAGGATAATTTGTAAGTTTAACATCGAAGGTGTGACTGTGTACCAGAGAGAAGCCATTACAGGTATATTTGAGTGAAAGGTATTTGTACAAACATTGACCAGCAATGGAAAATTGCTTATTTATCAGTCCATTCTGGTTGTGTGCTCCCCTTGTCTAGATCATATAGGAACAGTGTTCAAATTTGAACAACTTAATTTGATTGGATGCAGTGGCTTGCTGCCACATCCAATGAAATTCACAGACCAGAAGCTCAGAAATATCTGCTTGATCTGCCAAGGTGTAGATATGGTTAGCATATCATAACTTTGACTGGCAAAGATTCCTTGAGTGAGACTACTGCAGTTTTCTACAGTCTTTTCGAGTGAGACTACATCACTGTTTTGCACAATCTCCTTGTGTGAGACTACAGCACTGTTTTGCACAGTCTCCTTGAGATTTGCTTAATTCGGTATAAAGTCAACTGTTACAAACTTTTATTTTTATTTTCTTAAGTCTTTTTTTTTTTTACATGCCAAATGGAGGACATGGCAGGAACAATTTTGAAAACTAAGGGTTATTGGCACAAGGACATGACCTAGAATGACCCTTGTAATGATTTAATTTAAGTACCTGTGCATTTTTTTGTGGTCACATTCTGGACATTAAATATTAAATATTCATCTTTTGCTAAAAGATTGGTTTTAAATGGCATAGAAGTTTGTAACTTGAAGATGTGTGCAGCCCATTTCTTGCTGCTTATTATATATCTGTAGGACATTTTATGCTTGACTGAATACATGTGCATTTATTTTTGTTTTTTAAATTGCTATTTTTCTTTATTTAAAATAAGAATTTCTCAGACCAAAAAAAATTACTGAATACTTTCAGCTGTAAATCGAAGAGGCTTGAGAAGCCTTTTTCATAGGGTGAGAATAAAAATCAGTACTAGAGGACAGTGACATCGGCAGGCGTCAGATCTCTGCCAATTATTAGGCATGTGCTAATAACATAGATCCTGCAAGTGATGGGCCAAGAAATACCAGGTTGGATCATTGTTAGGCTTTTTTTGTCATGAAAGTCTGTTGTCAACAGCAAACATTGATGTAAACAGTATAATGCATATTTGCTAGTGGCTCACTTATGTTAGATGGTTGATACTGATCCCTATATGTATGAGACAGCATCAAGTCTCGGAATAAAATTTGTAGGGCTTTGTTCAGAGGTGTAGAGTTATCAGTAACAATTGGCTGCATTTTGTAAAAACTGAGAAGTAATTGTTTAGCTTGTCATGACACTAGGTCTTAAAACAAGTAACAGAAAGGAATTTTAACCAACAATTTAAGATTCAAAAAACAGTTTTTTTCTCTAAGTTACTTGAAAATTTAAGAGGAAGTATTGCGAATTAAATCCCATATTATCTTAACTGTCCTATCACAAGTCTAAAAGTATAGAATGTTCCTAATGAATTAAATAGTCTTGACTGTCTTGCTGTATCACAATGATATAATCCAGAATGTCTTTGAACAAGTCCTCAGTAATCCCAACGTAGTGTTTTAGTCCAAAAAGTCATTGAGCACTTTGTAATTCTAGTTAATAATTTAAATAAATATAACAGAGATGAATAATTGCTTACTAAACCTCTTTATATAAAGACTGTCGCCTGACATATGTCAAAACAGAATGTTCAGGAAAATTAATCATTTCTAATGGAATAAAAATTCACTAACTCGTAAATAAGGTCAGGTTTTGAACTTAAATTTTAGTAAACATCTTTACTTCTTAGAATCATAACAAAAATCGGGTTGGCACAACCCTTAATCATGACAAAAATTAGGTTGGCACAACCCTTAATCATGACAAAAATCAAGTAGACAATGTGAATTAAATGTACATAACGATCTGCAGGTCCTGGAGTATTTCATGTGTATATCTGGTGGGTTGCATTACATGTATTGAGATAGCTATTTCCCTTCTGAACCAGTCTTTGAAATTAAAGTTTCACAAGATCACAGCTTAAACTTGGGGCAAGTTTGTCTATGTCATGTACAGAACCTTTTCTTATACTGGAACATATGGGGCCGCAGGTGGCAGGATGGTCTAAAGTGCTCATCTTTACCAATCACTGACATCTCACCTCTGTCAGCATGGGTTCAAGTCTCTGGCTTGGCCAATGTGGATATGTGATAAAGCTGCCAGTAGCTTCCTGTGGGTCAGTGGATCTGACTAGGTTTTTCTTGGGTTCTTCCTCAAACAGTGATACTGACTGCCATGCATAGCCTATGTTGCGCTGAGATATGGCTTTAAACCCAAAGCTACAACAAGAACAACCAGTTGGCCAAAAGGTCTAAGGCACATTGCTGTACAGATTACTCACATACCTCACTTCTGTCTGTGCAAGTTCGAGTCTCAGCTTGACCAACATGGGTATGAGAGAAAAGCTTGCCAGATTCTTCCACTTGGTCAGTGGATCTTGCTGGGATCATTCTGAGTTCTTCCTCTTTGAGATATGCTGGCTGCTATGTATAGATTGTTGTGTGCCAAAAATGGCATTAAAACCCCACAAATGATTAATACTGAAACATACAATTTACCTCCTAAGTAAGAACTGTAATAGGTTTCAAATGGACCAACCATTCAGTTTTGGAGGTGATAGGGGGTCAAGGGTCTGAGGTAATTCCTCATTGCCTTAAAAAAAAGAGATCTTACGCAATAAAATTGTTTTACCCTGCTTAACTCGGACTGTATGATCCTGTTATAAAGGGGATTAAAGAAAGAGAGAACAGAAAACATGATTTGGCAATGCACATCAGGACCTGCATTTATTATCAGATCTTTGGAGGACTATTAAGCACTGGTTTGGCTTCAGGTGTGCATTTTTGGTCAGTCGATGTGATAAAGTATGATTTAAATAGGTCCTCAATAATGTCTTGGATGATGATAAAAGTTGTTGCAGATCTTTATTCTTTTGATCTTTTTTCTTTTTATTAGTGCCAGGGATACACAAATTGCGTTCTAATTGTCTGATACACACTGACACATTGGCACAATATAATTAAAAGTGCATGTTGTAAGGTACTGCTTTAATGTCTTCATTGTATTGTTTACATTAATAAAACAAAACAAAGTTAAAAGTTTAGCCTGGAAAGTTTTTTAAAAAATGTCAGTCCAAAACTGATATACATGAAATAACAGGCAAATTTTGAATTTACTCTTTCACTCTTAACAATCATATCATTTGCATGGGAGATCAATCATGTTTTCATAATGGATATTTCTTGCACAAACTCTGATCTCAAATGCACAGTTTTGATGACTGATACCAAATTGACAGCTGGTGGGCATTTTCCTGCAGAAACTCTGGCCCAGAATTAATAAAAAATATAAGCTTCTGTGTTTATTGATGCGTTGAATGGAAACTGGATAGGCATCATCCATGTATATTTTAGATAGTATTACACAGTTCAAAACTACCATTTCACACCCCAGACTGAAGTAGGTTTTGCTTTTCAGCAACAGTTTGGTATCTTTGTATAGGGATCTGTCAGTGGGCCTTATCATTTTCAATAACACATTGACTGATGATGGTCTACACAGATATAAGTCTTGTATAAAGAGCTGTCAGTGGGCCTTATCATTTTCAACAACATGGCCCACACAGATATCTATCTTGATTTCCTACATATAAATATTCATCGAGAGATGAGATAGTTTTTAAGGTTAAAAATCTGTCAGGGGCCATTTTATGAAACTGATGAATCTCAGATAAAAAATACTCTTGTACAGTCATTCAGCTATAGCTGTTTTAAGTCAGGATAAACTTTTGCACCTCTTTTGTCTAGTGTTTTGTGGCTGTAAAGTGCTTAAGCAGTTGCAGAAACAAAATGATCAAATAAGTGCCTTGGATGCTTATGTCTAATGACTGACATATCAAGCTAGCAGGGGTCACTGTCATTTGTTTATCGATTCTGTCCAGCAAATATAACTATTATGCAGGATATTTTGCTTTAATTTTAGCATCTGTCTCAGATTTCTACCATGCATTATGCTTGATATTTTGCTTTAATTTTAGCATCTGTCTCAAATTTCTACCATGCATTATGCTTGATATTTTGCTTTAACTTTAGCATCTGTCTCAGATTTCTACCATGCATTATGCTTGGTATTTTGCTTTAATTTTAGCATCTGTCTCAGATTTCTACCATGCATTATGCTTGATATTTTGCTTTAATTTTAGCATCTGTCTCAGATTTCTACCATGCATTATGCTTGACATTTCACTTTAATTTTAGTACCTGTCTCAGATTTCTACCATGCATTATACTTGACATTTCACTTTAATTTTAGTACCTGTCTCAGATTTCTACCATGCATTATACTTGACATTTCTCTTTAATTTTAGTACCTGTCTCTGATTTCTACTATGCATTATACTTGACATTTCACTTTAATTGAGCATCTGTCTCAGATTTTTACAATGCATTATACTTGACGTTTCACTCTAATTTTAGCATCTGTTTCGGATTTCTACCATGCGTTATACTTGTCATTTCACTTTAATTTGAGCATCTGTCTCAGATTTCAACCATACATTATACTTGACATTTTGCTTCAATTTTCAGGGAAGTGGTGCAGTGAAAATAACGGGTGAAATAACTGGCCTGGCTGCAGGAAAGCATGGATTCCATGTCCATGAATTTGGAGATAACACTAATGGTAAACTGGATATTTAGATGCAAAGTATTCATTTTTCACTAACATAATTTATAGAGCGAAGTTTGTACTTAGAAAGTAGACATCACCTCATCAAGCAACAGTAATATTTAACACAAATAATACTATCATACAGGTTAGACAATTATCAAGAATTCTTCCAGAGAATCCAGGGATAGCACTTTCCGTTCTGTCTGGTGTATATTTATAATTCTCTGTAATTAATCCTATATACCTTGATTTCTTTCCTAGAAATCTGGAATGACTATGTAGATAGATGAGAATTAATTACTAGGTCATCACGCGAGTGTGTCTGCTATGCACGAGTACATATAACACTGATTCTTTCGCATCATTTTTTGGTGATGTGTGCTTAGTTGTGAAGGAATATGGGCTGCTGCATGCAGGCAAGGCGATGGGTGCCGTTTACCCACGGACCTGGGATCGAATCTCCGTAGAGTATGAATTAAAAATTCTCTAACCTGTATGATAGTATTATTTGTATTAAATATTAATTCTGCCTACAATTATCAAGAATTCTTCCATAGAATCCAGGGATAGCACTTTCTGTTTTGTCTGGTGTATATTTATAATTCTCTCTCTCTCTCTCTCTCTCTCTCTCTCTCTATATATATATATATATATATATATATATATATATATATATATATATAGTAAACCCTCATTATAATGCTATCCACCTTATAGTGAGACTTGCCTTATAATGAAAGTATTTGATACATATAATTTTGCTAGCACTTGTTGAATGGAATCTGTGACCATACACATCTAATAACGTTAAAGGTGTTATAATGAGGGGACTTATAGAAAGGGAGTTCTGTATTATGTAACACAGTTGACTCATGCATGAAAATCATTTTACAGCAGGTGATCTTCCAGAATGAGATTTTACTGTCTGATATTGTAACATAATTACCTCAAAAAAAATTCCCATTAAGATAACACATACCTCTTCACCTAAATGCAACTCTTTTCAGAAGGCTGTTTGATCATAGCAGTGACATTTGTCATTAAATGAACACTGGATGACAATTTTGTTTCTTGTAAACAAGTTTTGCAACAACTTCATTGCCTAAAATATTTTGACAGTTATCACTCTGAAGTAATAATTACTGAAACTGCATTATACTAAACTGAAAGCACATAATCAAAATCTTTCTTTTTCTAAAAAAAATCTTTTTATACACCTGCCATAAGGTGAAGCATATTATGTTATGATATTGTCTGCCCATCTCTTTCTAAATTTGTTTCTGCAAAATAACTTTTGAGTTGCACAAATACCAGACTTGATTGATGGCTTGCACATTGGGTGAGGAAGAAGCCCGTTAGTTTCAAGATCAAAAGACACAGTAGCAGTGGTCACTGACAGAAAGGAGAAAAACGGTTTCTGAATAAAACATCTGTTCTACATCACAGACCTAGATCAAAGAGTGTAGATGACTTGCACTAAGGTTAAAAAAAAGGTGTATTGATTATCCTGTCAAAAGGTGTATTGATTATCCCATCAAAAGGTGTATTGATTATCCCATCAGAAGGTCTAAGCAAATGTTAATTGACTTAAAGAAGAAAAATGTTTTTTGCACAAAAATTTCAGTTCACCAGAGTTTGTAGGTGATCTTGTTTGTTGGATAATAAAGAAGCCTATTGGTTTTGAGAACAAAAGGTCAAAGTTCAAGGTCATTGTGACTGAAGAAAGAAAACCCCACTATAACACTTTACTATAATGCAAATTTGGATAAAACATAGTGTGACTCCCACATTTTTACAACCTCTTTACCAGTTTCTCCAGACTGATGTTGGAAACTACAGAGATTTATTGGCAGGTAAGAGTTTTATTGGTTTATTTGGTGAGATAGGTTGCATATTTATAGAAATAAGATTATCTTTAAATGTTCAGATGCTGAACATTTCTAGTTGTAAATGTTCATTGCAAATCTGTGAATAGAATGCCATGGGACTTTTTAAGCTAGTCATTTTTAACAATACTAACTCTGGAAAAAGCCTGATAATTGTTAGTCTAATCTACTCTGAATTGTCCACAATACAGCTGGTTGTTCTTCTTTGAGTTTGTCTTCGGTGTATTATATACTATCGTTGTTCATTCTAGGACAAGCAATCCAGCTAAGTCAACCATCATACACACCTGACTGCCTAACAATGCAATGGTTGAATAATTTTATCACTCTTATTGTTGAATTAATTTACCTGTCTAATCAAGTGATTGCAAATGCCAAATTAATCTCAGTGAATGGTTTGGTGCAACTGTCAGTAGCTGTCTTTCATGTGTATTGTGAAGTCATTATATGGATAAATCACTATGCTTAAAATCATACTCGGTCCTTTTCGTTTCCTTAAAATGTAATCATTAATGCAGACATTATCTTTGATTGTCCAGATCTACACAATTGCTATTGTGATGCTAGGCAAAGTTGTGGATAAAATATTTTATTATTTTTCATCTGTACAGTAATAATCACAATTTAAATTGCATGTAATGCCATTGGACACATTAGTGGAACAGAACATTTAAATTGCATGTAATGTCATGCGACACATTAGTGGAACCGAACATTTAAATTGCATGTAATGTCATGGGACACATTAGTGGAACAGAATATTTAAATTGCATGTAATGTCATGGGAACAGAACATTTAAATTGCATGTAATGTAATGTCACACATTAGTGGAACAAAACATTTAAATTGCATATAATGTCATGGGACACATTAGTGGAATAGAATATTTAAATTGCATGTGCAACAGAACATTTAAATTGCATGTAATGTCATGGGACACATTAGTGGAACAGAACATTTAAATTGTTGGAGTGGAAGGGTTTGCTGCTGTACCAAAACATTCTACTCCCAGTTTTTGCTATGCAGTTCTGTAAAGCTATATTTATCAGCATATTTTTAAAATAGTGCTCATTTCATTTATTCTGTTATCTCTCATTTACAGAATAACAACCATTTGTTGTAAGTTCATCTTTGATTGGTTATAGTGGAGACATTGCAGGCCTAGAATTGAACTAATTTTTTTAGTAGCCAGAAGGACTGGTAGCTCAAGAAATTTACTAGTCCTGCTGAATCTTCATTAGTCCTTCTTTAGCAGACTGGCGACTGGCGACAAATGGGCTGGCGGACTACTGCTAATTTAGAGCCCTGCATTGTTTTGTTAAAAGAGAATCCTTGAGGGAGTTTCACACCTGTTAAGATGTAAATCATAAGTACATTTATAAGTCAAGGTTGATACCAATCTAAAGTTTCAGTTGTAAAAACTATTTTTCAAGCCAGAATGCAAGTTGGGCATTTTATTGTTGCGAAAATATCAGTCCTATCAGACATATGCAATATATATGAATAGATTTAAAGGCTTGGTATGTAATGTTTTACAAGTGTGAGTTTAAAGGAATTAATTATTCAGATTCAAATTGAGAAAATACTACAGGTTTGAAATTTAAACGACACTTAATAGTGAACATGACACATGTTGATGTGCATATTGATGCATAATTTTGTTATATCATTTGGTACATTTGCATTGAGATCTGACACATAATGATCCATGATGGATGATTCAAGATGGTGCTGCTTCATGCAAATTTTTGAGGTAATTATTATGGATTCATTGCTATGAATGCATTGAGCTGAGTTGGATAGTACACCTGTAATTACCTGTTTATACCATTAATTTGCCCGATTTTCTTATACATATGAAATGGATAGTACACCTGTAATTACCTGTTCATACAGTAAATTTGATCATTTTCTTGTACATATGTGAGTGGAATAGTACAGCTGTAATTATCTGTTCATTCCATTAATTTTATTGATTTTCTTGTATGTGAGTGAGTTGGACAGTACACCTATAATTACCTGTTCATACAGTGAATTTGATGATTTTCTTGTTCATATGTGAGTGGAATAGTACAGCTGTAATTATCTGTTCATACCGTTAATTTGCCCAATTGTCTTGTATATGTGTGAGCTGGACAGTACACCTGTAATTACCTGTTCATACAATGAATTTGATGATTTTCTTGTACATATTTGAGTTGAATAGTACACTTGTAATTACCTGTTCATACCATTAATTTGCCCGATTTTCTTGTACATGTGTGAGTTGGACAGTACACCTGTAATTACCTGTTCATACACTGAATTTGATGATTTTCTTGTACATGTGTGAGTTGGATAGTACACCTGTAATTACGAATTAATATAATGAATTTAATGATTTTCTTGTGCATGTGTAGCTGCATGGTTCACTGCATGAAGTTAAATATTAAGGAATCACTGTGTTCTAAGTACGGTTTAATATAGATCAGGTTAAATCGGTAACTCTGTCAGTTTGTTCCCAACAACATCTTTTGTCTTGTACAGAAATGAAGTTATAATACATGCAACATTTTCTTCATCATTTGTTTCAATATTGCATGATACTTTACCTAATACAGTGGCATTCTGTGGGCCATCATCTTATAGTGGGATTTCCATTTAACTTTAGTTCTAGACTTCATGCTTTGCGTAAAGTTTGTGGAGGGCTTGCACTTAAGGTATGGAAGAGGCCTATTGATTTGGGGGTAATAAGGTCAAAGGTCAGGGTTGTTGTGGCCCAAAGAAAAATGGCGTTCTGCATAATAACTTTTGTTATAGAGTAAGTTCCTTGACCAAAATGTTGTGGATGGCTTGCAATTAGGGTATTAAAGAAACCTACAGTTTCTGGGGATCTAAAAATCTAAGGATATTGGTCATGGTAAGTCTGCTAAAAAAATTATTGTTTCTGTGGCACAAGTTTAGTTCATAACAGCATACCTTGACCAAACATCCAGGTCACTGGTACCCATTGGTCAACAATCACCAAAACCTACAGTTCCTGACTAGTGTCTATACATAAGAGAATTAAACATGGAACTAGTGTATAACGTGCCATTCACAAGACTCTTGTCTAGAATTTATCATGAAAATATGTAACAAAATGTATGCACTTTCAACAGGCTGTACTAGTGCTGGTGCCCACTTCAACCCTAGCAAGCAGGAACATGCAGGACCTGAAGATGCAGCAAGGTAATGTAGTACTATAATTATTTGCATACAATCTAGGAGCTGAAAAATATGATGCAGTTAACTTTTAGTTTCGGTGCAACAATGCTTCTCAAATACCTACCAGACTACCAGATTGTGTCTTCCAGTAGTTTATGAGCAGTTTGTTTACTTTCAGGTCAGGTCAGTAATAGTGAGCCAAAAATGGTTGCCCTGCGTGTCACATGTGCTCAGTAATCGCATATGGTATTCCTCGCTGAGTGTCATCTCTTGATTTGACATAAGTAACTGAAGCCAGACTTCATTGATCCAGTCAGCAGTGCCATGACCTCATTTGTATACACACATGATCACTTCAACAGATGAAGTAAAATAGTCATTGGTCAGTTTCCCATTACAACCAATAAAATTTAGTCGTTTATTCCCTTTAAGGTGTACAACACATGATATGTTTAAAATGTAAAGAAGCCCAACGAGTCAACCAGCTGGTCTAGACAAATGTGATATTTTGAATGCAATTCATTGTGATTATTAAATGAGAGAGATGACCTAGGTAGGACATATTTGTCTAAGCGGATTTTTTAAAAAAATGTCCATGTGAAATTCACATTGCACCAGGGATGTGATTGATATGAATTAGAGCTTGAACTCATAAATCCTTGTAGACTCCTCTTTTCTAACCAAGGGTCTTACATTCACTTTGTGCCAATACGTCAGTTGACCAGGTTTGTTAAAAGCTGAAGATGAATTTTTCTTAAAAAACACTCAAAAGAATTTACCTGAATTTGATAGAAAGCATTTTTTTGTACAAGTGATGCTGACCTGTAATCAGATATATCTGCAGTCTCCAAAAACATTCAAATCTTGAAACATATTTGTCACAGAAAACATTCAGCAGGTTTTGATCAAATTTGACAGAAACCATCCTGACATTAAGGCTTTAAACCGTTTGCAAATGATATTGATCCACTGTCAAATATAGCCAAGTAAAAACAAACTTTAAATGACTTCATCAAAACATTCTCAGCAGAATTAGACCAAACATTGTGGCATTGACTGAATTCAAATTTATGTAATATTACATGTTTGCTGTTAATTATTGCCATGTTTCCTACAGATAGAACAGCCTTTGAATGACTTCTTAAAAGCTACAGAACAGCCTTTGAATGACTTCTTAAAAGCTACATAAGTCTTTGAATGACTTCATAAAAGCTACAGAACAGAATTTGAATGACTTCTTAAAAGCTACAGAACAGCCTTTGAATGACTTCTTAAAAGCTACAGAACAGCCTTTAAATGACTTATTAAAAGCTACAGAACAGCCTTTGAATGACTTCATAAAAGCTACAGAACAGCCTTTGAATGACTTCATAAAAGCTACAGAACAGCCTTTTGAATGATTTCATAAAAGCTACAGAACAGCCTTTGAATGACTTCATAAAAGCTATGGAACAGCCTTTGAATGACTTCATAAAAGCTACAGAACAAAATTTGAATGACTTCTTAAAAGCTACAGAACAAAATTTGAATGACTTCTTAAAAGCTACAGAACATAATTTGAATGACTTCATAAAAGCTACAGAACAGAATTTGAAAGAAAGCATTTTGATATGAGGGGCTTTTATGTTTGTACAAATAATGCCAATTTGTTATCAAACACACCTGCTGCTATTAAAAATAGAATTTTTAGGAACTTGTTCAAAAATGCCATTTGACAGAATTTTACCAGATTTGACTGAAAACATTCTAGCCATTCATATTTATAAAAATGATGCCAATCCACCATCATATATTGTCACTGTCACTAAAACTAGAACATGATCTCAAAAAATCTTAACAGAATTTGATCAACTTTATCAGAAATTGTTCTGACACAGAAACTTTATACTATTTGACAAATGGTTTTTGCAGAAATATGGATGACGGTAAAACAACAAGGAAACCTACCAACAGTTCTTTCATAATGTATGTAATTAATAGCATTGGAAAATAGCATACAGAAAGGTTCCATTTGACCCAGAAATTTTTGCCTAGCTGCATTTATATTTAGCTATTAGGTAAATGTCAGCCAGGTGAGTGTTCTCAGGCCTGCTTTGAACTCTTGTTATAATAAGTTTCAAAATTGTTTTTTGTGCCATAATTTTTGTAGTGTTTTCTCTGCTAATGGAAAAAAATATCTACTCCCATATATTGATTGATTATACATAAATGTTTCAGACATGCTGGTGACCTGGGTAATGTTGTAGCTGGAGATGATGGAGTGGCTCACGTCAACATTAAGGACAGCGTGATCTCCCTCACGGGGCCAAATTCCATCATTGGCAGAACCATGGTGGTAGGTTGAGATCAAAAATGCCTTTAGATACAGCAGACTTCATGTTGCATTCTGTGCCAAACTGATATATGCACAACTCACGCATGTGGTAGACTTATAAAAATGGTACTAGCAGCTGCCTCACTTGGTGCTCAGCGTTAAGAGGTTACTGTTAGGACTGGTTGGTCTGGTGTCAGGATAATGTGACTGGGTGGGACATCATGCTACATGTTTGCGGCATGATGCCCCAGTGCTAGACATCACTATAAACTGTTACACTACAGATATCATAGCAATATGGCTGAAAAACTGTTAAAGCTACATTAAAAATCTAAATCAGACACACACACACACACACACACACATGTGGTAAACTGTAATTTTATTTTAAAATTGGGAATCAAAATTTAGTTGGCAAGGAAAATTGCAAAAATACTACTTGAACTTAAGGATGCTGCTCACTTCACCTAGATTGAGCTGTGTAATGTATTCCAAAATATGGTGGTCTAATTAGTTTCAACTAGGTAATAAAACAATATTGTTACTTTACACATTAGTTGCCCATGGTTTGTTATCAAATAAAATTGTGATGGAAATATTTTCTTGCGCTTTCAGCATTATCAAACCATAAGCAAATCATTTTTGAGTACAAAGATTTTGAAAGCAATAGTACATTAGTATTTTGACCTTTTCTTATTTTAAGAACTACAGGACACATTCTGAAGTATCCAGCCAGCCAGGCTTCAGTCTATCTGTCTTTTGAGAACTCTTTGAAAAAAGAAGGAAAATTGATTGCATTCTAGAGTTTAACCATTTAATAAAGACTCTCTGAAAATTCTAACATTAAACCATTTAATAAAGACACTGTAGATTTTAACATGAAGCCATTTAATAAAGACTCTCTGAAGATTTTAACATTAAACCATTTAATAAAGACTATATTTTAACATTAAACCATTTAATAAAGACCCTGAAGATTTAAACATGAAACCATCTAATAAAGACTCCATGAAGATTTTAACATTAAACCTCTTAAGGAATCCTTGAAGATTTTAACATGTAACTAGTTAGTACTGTGGAAATTGATGTAGAATTGCAGACTGTTCATTTAAAGTATGAGATAGTGATAACCTTCTTTTTCAGGCAAAAGTTTGATATATAATTTGTTTTTGTGTTATTGGCTACATATATGTACACATGCACATAAACTTGCATCCAATTTTTATTAAAAAATCTTAGTTTCTTAAATAACCCATATATAGTTGTTTATAAGTTGACCCCATCCCTTTTTTAGGCTACAAAAAGCCAAGTTTTCTTTTACCCTCCTATAAGAAGGGGTTTATTTTTCGAGTCATATCTACCAGAAGAGTTGATTTCAGTGAGTCAGAGTTGCACTTTGGAAAAATAAACAAGCCCAACTGTATAGATAGATATGAAAAATAATGACAGAACCAATGTACAATAAAATGATATTGTTATTGAGTGGAATACGTCACAAGTAAATTTACAACTTAAAGTTTGTCCTGAATCTATTAAAATCCATAATCCATTTATATGATAAATACATGAATTCAATTATAGGTCGCATATCGGTATAAAAATAGTTTGGAATGATGAGATTCGCAGTATCCCATAATATATTATTTCCACACATTTTGCAAATGAACCATGAAAGTTAAGTTCATGTTTTTTTTTATTCGCAATATCCTAAATGTCACCATCAATTGTCATCTGATACAAAGTCCGAAACTCATCCTCGTTGTCTGATAAAATTTTTAAATCCTCCATCATTGTCTCATTATTGTAAATTGTTGTGGTCTAGTCATCATAAATATCATCTGACTCCATTTCCTCTGCTTCACTGTCACATGGGTGCTTATGTTGAGAATGAGCTTGGGATCAGTAATTAACACTTTGATCATACAGTCTCAGACCTGCAAACCCTTACAATTTTGCCGTAAGTCTTACAAAAATTACCCTTAAAATATGAACTTACGGCATACAAGCAAAAACTATGGAAAAATGATCGTTGCTGAAAAATCCGGATTATAGGTTCATCTGTGTTTGGTTTGGATCCGTGTTTCATATTAGAATTAGTGACATTAGTCAGGCAACCAGACTAACTTTACAGCAGCACCCCAGACACTTTAAACTGCACCTATTTGTTCATGCAAAGCGTCTGCATGATCAAACTGTTGATTATAGAATTTTTTAAAAATGGCGTCCAGAAAGCAATGCATGTTTGAGACGAAAGGGAAAATAAGCTGCTAAAAAAGTATTAATGATCAACACAGAAGAATAAAAAGGAGTATTCAGATTCTTGTGAATAAAAGCTGGAAAGGACACAATTACATTTATAGGACATCACATGCCAATTTGAGTATGTCGCGTGGCTGGAGATATGGCTGCTGTCGTCATGTGAAAAGGAAAAAGAATTTCCAAGAATTACATTAAGTTGAGAGATAGCAACAAGCTGTTGAGTTGCATAGGGTTTGGAACTAAAGTTTATGCAACTGTACTAGTGGTAAAATAAGTCTATGCATACTTCAGAAACTTTTCATTTGAACATAATGTTTATCATTGCTGCATCGAATTTTTAATTACGTTTTCCAGCTTTACAGTAGCAGTTATTGATATTTTGTTGCACCTTACTGAAAACTGGTCAATCGTATGGAAAAAAATAAACTGCCTTACTGAGATGGACTCGTCAGGGTTGGCAGGTCTGCAGTCTGTGAAATCAATTAAAGGATTGTGCTGAACAAATGTCAGTTGTGTGGCAAGATCACAGGGAGCTAAAATAATCACCTGTTTACTTGGCACTGAATGAGTATCAGACTTGTGGCTCAATCAAAGGTTTGTCACATGAGAAAATAAAAACAGTTCTACCTTTACAAGCTAAGAGGGATCAAGGTTAAGCCTTCACAGGAAGATGTAGCCGAACATGTACTCAGTTTGCAGCTTGATCAAACAGATTGTAGCCATGGTCTTTCTGGATCAAGTGTGCTGGCAGAAAACTTGGGAAATACCGCTTTGAGTTTTAAGATTTAATGCATGAAAAAAGAAACTACTATTTAAATCAAAACTATTGCATCAAACACTGTTTATACAGCAAAACACAAATATTAATACAAATACCGGTTGTTAGTAATTGGGGGCCCTGGTTTAGGTCATTAAAGTTGCCTTTAAATCAAAATCCTGGATGTGCATGTTCCTGGGATACTGCCATGAACTAAGGTACATTAGTAAATATACAGGAAAAAAAAATCAGAGTGCATGGAACCTTTTTTCATATAAAGGAAACCTGTCTACAGAAGAGAAATTGGTTGCATCTCATGTGTACATAATAGCTTTTATTGTACTTGTATTTTCAAATCTATGATGCAGGTAGAATGTGTGAAGTTGTCTTGAAAACTCAGTTGGATGAATGGACCACATGTAAAATTACTATTTCCCATGTGTGTGAGCAGCATAGGATAGCTCAACCCTAGGAGACAAAATCTTGAGCCCAGGGATGAGGCTTACCTGGGTTCCTGACAAATCTTCATCCCAGAGAGTTGGATATTCATATCTAGCTCACCAAAGACAATAATATTTTTCACTATTCAGTGCTACAAAATTTGCATTTCAAAGGGCATTACTTACACCAAAAGTGTAGTGCAGTGAACATTAGTGACATGTACTGTAATGTTCATCAACTGTATACGAGATTATCTTTCCAGTGGAATATGTTGCGAAGATGTACCTGACAAGTTTTCATGTGACCTTGTCTAGCCCTTGGTTCTCTCACATTCCTTGTCAGTATGGATAGGTTTTTTACAGGTAGTACACCAATGCAGAAAAACCTTGCCCAATTTTATGTGACCTTTATTCCACTGGTGGGGAGGGGATTATTTTTTGATGTGCAAATGGATGTAACTCTTCATTGAATATTTGACATATGAGATTAACAGCTTTTGCTATATTTCAAAACTGTATTTTTTACAGTAATTTAGACTGAGATAAGCATTGTGCTCATGAATTAGATCCCTCAGTTGAGATTTCCCTATCCCACATCAAAACATATGGTAAATTCTGTTAATCTTGCCCAAGGTATTCAAGGTAACTCTGTCTAGGTAATGAAAATATTTGAATAGGGAACACTCTGAATAGTGAAAAATTCAAATTTAATCAGGTAGGTTATCAAGTTGCCCTGCACTTGCACTGCAGTAACACAGGAAGATGTACCTTGAATACCAATATTTTTATGGTAGTATTTGAACTGCATTAATACAGGGAGACGTACCTGGAATACCAATATTTTTATGGTAGTACTTGAACTGCAGTAATACAGTGAGACATACCTGGAATACCAATATTTTTATGGTAGTACTTGAACTGCAGTAATACAGTGAGACGTACTTGGAATACCAATATTTTTATGGTTGTACAGGATGTCATATTGCAACCTTCACCTGATAGAGCAAGGTGCATCTGTTTCCCACTATGCCTGATGCAACAAAAAGGTAAAGTTTTTGGATTTGCAAATTGAAAAATTTTTCATACTGTATCAAACATTTTATTGATCCAGATCATATTATGCTTAGTTTTCTAATGGTTAATGATGAATTTGTAAGAGATTAATGAACTGTGATCATTTAGCAACATTCTCAGTGATAAGCAGCCACATTTAGCAACAGTTACAGTGATACAGAGCCACATTTTGCAACATTTGAGGTGATACACAGTGGCATTTTGAAACTTTCACTTTGTTACACAGCCCCATCTTGCACTTTATTTCTTATTATTTTTCTATTGTCACAGATTCATGCAGATGAAGATGACCTTGGCAGGGGTGGACATGAGTTGAGCAAGACAACTGGCAATGCTGGTGCACGTTTAGCATGTGGTGTTATTGGAATTTCAAAATTGGATTGAGTTGAATCATTGCTTGTTGATTTTCTTGAAAATGTTTTGTTGTAAATTGCAGAAATTATAATCGTATTTATCCAGTTGCTTACAAAATAATTTTAAGATGATTTTCTTTTGAATGCTATTGGGAAAAGAACTAAGAAAGATTTTTGTTGTCATTTTTAATGATTTTCATTTGTGCAAGTCTAACTTTTTCAGTGTTCTTTTTAAAAAAAATGTCCAGTGTACAATACAGCCCAGAATCTTGATAGGAAACAAGTTGTGAGCACTGTAACGTACTTAGTCTTTATTCTGTGTTATGGCCGGAATATAGTGGCAAATTAAAAAGCTTGGAAATTTTGTAAGATAAAATGATTAACAGTTTGGTATATTTTGTCTGTTGGAGGTTTCAACCATTGTGTAGTTAATATAAAAAACATTTTTTTACTTCCAAATGGCTCTGCAATTGTCATGTGGTGTCAGTGTTTTGGTCAGTTTCCTGTAAAACTTTAACAGTAGCCTAAAATAATCACAACACAGACATTGCTTTTTTCTAAGTTCGGAGCTTTAATATCATCTCTCAGTTTTAAGTACCATTACTTTTCTCACTCTCTTTCACAATAGTAGCACTTGTACAGAAGCAAGCTACATCAATCACACATTGGGCAACAGGTTATTGTTATGAATTTACATTCTGTTACAGTGCTGTAGAAAATTGGATAATGTTAGAGTGCACTGAATAATTCATGTTGAAATTGATCTTTAATCAAGGCATATGTATCCTTAGCCTAAAATGTTTCAGTGATATTTGCATGTTAATCTATGTATGTATATTATTTTTAGGATTAATTTTCTTTACTTATCTGATGGACGTTTTCAAGTCATCTAAAAGATTTATATTCAGACACAATGTTGTTTCCTTTTTTATTGCACACCTCACCCACCCCAAAGTTGATATTGTGTCTCAAACACAACTATACTGAGCATAAAAGTTAAATATAATTGGTAATCAACCTGGCACCATCTTGATGAATGTTCTCTCAAATGGAGTTCCTTAGCTGCTTCAGTTATGTCTTTCTGATGGTTAATTTAGTCAGCTGTCTTCATTATGTCTGCTGCCTGTGCCAACTTCTATGGGATTCAGTCGCAGTTTTGATAATGAGACATTGAAGGCCTCTATGCTACCAATGGCTTTGGCAAGTTGAACAGTCCGCCTGCAAGTTGGTGTAAATTCATGCCTTGCAAAGATTCTGAAGAGTTACAGTCCTTGTCTTCCATCCATAAGCAAGGTGATACATGGGTTTCACCTTTTGCCAGGAGTCACAGTGGCTTGGTAGTTTTCATGCCAGACTACAACCCAAGGAGTTGGGGTTTGAATATTGCAATGAGATCAGCCGAGGTCAGTCACTGTGGTGTGTCCATGAACAAGGCACTCTGCTCCAGTTGAGCCAGTACAAAATAATTGTGTTGCTGTGCCATAAAACACCAAACCAAACTAACTTTTTTAACAGTGATGTTAAAGTTTAGTGTTAAGTTTTACAACTTCAGTATGAATGTGATACATCAACACATAGATGTAAGACAACCATTTCAGTGGAATACTTATTTTAATCAGATTTATTTAAAATTGTGTCAAACATTACTAACATTCTCAATTACGGTTGATGTCCATAGAAACTGTCATACGGTATTTCTGAATTTATTATACAATCAAACCTGCTGAAACGTTTTTATAGGAGTCACCTTGTTTCAGTGGTTATACCACTCCTCCCCATGAAATTTCTGCTGCAAAAAGTCGTGTATTAAAAATGGTAATAGCAGTAGTGTCATGTTGTATGAGTGTATCAATCATGTAAATAAGATGTTTGTTTTCTCGAGAAAGACATTGTTTACATGAAGACCTGTTAGGTGAACTGATGTGCAAACATGTTTTATGTTGCTTCAGCATGCTTAAGTCAAGATAGCGGTGTGACTTTGAACTGGCAGTGATCTCCATTGTAAATTGAAAAATTTGAATAAAGCCACAATATTGGTTATAAATTCATTGTTTGGGTAATATACTTAAGGCAAACTGTCATTCTTATAACCCCCCCTTCCTGGGGGTGGGGAAATACACTGATGATCAGACTAGAAATTTTTAAGAGCAAACTAAATTTACTTCATATTTGCATTAGATCAATGTCAGCAGCATAACACTGCTCATGCTACATGGACTGAAATTAAAAAAGAAAGTAGTGTAATAGGATTGAAAAGTTGGCATAAAGTCTTTTCCACAATATACATTGTGGTCAGAGAAAAACAAAATAGTCACAATGTCTTTACCAGATTGGACCAACACTACTGTTATTATAGATGATATTCATTTGCTGCACATTTTTCATTGAATGTTATACCAAATTTTGCAAGAAAACAACTGAGGATGAAATCCCATGCAAAACTGATAGTAAATACAAGATGGGGGAAGAGTTTAAACTTTAAAGCATCATAAATGTTTGAATAGATAATGTGTCCATCACTGGATTGACATTTTATATGCCAGCTGTGAAATCCACTTGTCCATGATGACCTGTCAATCTGTGGGTGACACATTTTATACACCTCAATGATATTCCTCTGTCCAAGATGGCCTGTCAATCTCTGGGTTGTTTTTATATGCTGGCTATGATATCCATCTGAACAAGATGATGTGTCAGTCGCTCTTTACAGTTGTCATATGCCAGCTATGACATCCATCAGTATATGATGTTGACACGTTAAATATCCATCCATCCATGATCTGTCAATCACTGGGTTTACATATTTTATATGCTGGCTATGATTATCCATATGTCCACGATAACGTCGGTCACTGGGTTGACACATTTTATATGCAGGCTATGATATCCATCTGTACATCCATTATTTCCAATTTGGTTTGTTTATGACTATGGTCCTAAACTATATAACAGAGAAGAGTGAAAACAAGCAAGTTTTGTAAAATTTAACAAATAATATTTTTTCCATAAAATACAAAGTGAAAATTTTTATATAATTTACAGTATGGTGAATGAAATTCTAAATGGTCCTTAAAGTCTGAGCACATTGTAATTCCAATGAATAATTGAAATAAATCCTCACAACTGAACACAACTAAAGCTGATTCTTCATAGACTGATGTTGAAGATAAGAATAACCAATTATCATGTAAAACCTGCTTTATATAAAAAAAACTAAGAAATAATTTCAGAACCAGAATGAGGGTTGAATATTCATTTCCAGAAATTTCTAACTTGTCAACAAGTTCAGGTACTTCAGTAGCTAACTAATCAGAAATTAGGTCACTTTGTTTTCCAGGGGAGAAACCCATGACCTGAACTCAAATTCCATAAAATTCTTTAACAAGATTTCTTTACACCTTCTGAGGTCTGAAGGCTTCATCAACATCTTTACTTCAATTAAAAGTACATCCCACTATCTTGAAACTATGTAAATGTTTAAGAATGACTCTTACAATATATTGTCATAAAAATTAACACATAATATAGGCATACATAACAGATTTTATCTACAGTTACCAAACGTTGAATGTGGCTTGCACTTGGAGTAAGGAAAAACTTTCTCAATTTCAGGCTCAAAAGGTCAAGGTCACTAACCATCAACAGTTACTGAACTTTGTGCATGGCTTGCACTTGGAGAGTAAGAAAGAATTCTATTGATTTTAGAGTCATAATCAAAGTCATTGTCAGAGATGAAAATCTTCTGCACAGTAACTAGTTTTCTGTCACCTACAATTACAAAGCATGTTTTAGGATTTTAAATGTGCTACATTTATCGTTTTTCCTGCATTTTACAGAATTTTTACAGCTTTACATTTTATATTTTGCCCTGTGCTTAGCTAGCTATTTATTTGGATGGCTTTATCTGCCTTATTTGTGTGCAGTTCATATTTACATTTTTGGAACATAATCTTTTGTTGCCACTAGATAGCCATTTTTATTCTGAGATTTCATAAAGTAGTACTACATACATGCATGGTTTGTACTTGGAGTAGGGAAGAACCCAATCAATTCTGGTGTCAGTAGGTACAGGTCACTCTGAAAGAAGGAAAATGATTGCCAAAAATTAACTTGACTTCTCCATTTTCTACAGTTAAAAAACTTGTGGATGGCATGCACTTGGGGTAAGGAAGAAGACTTGATTTTGGGGCCTAAAACTCAATGGTCAAGGTTACATTTGACACAGATTAAAACTGGATTCTGCACAAAGATTTAAGTTATCTGCATAGAGTCTATTAGCCACAGGGTGGGCATATGATGTGTCCTTTTAGAGTCTATTAGCCACAGGATGGACAGATAATGTGCCCTTTTCCAGTCTATTAGCCACAGGGTGGGCGTATAATGTACCATTTATAGAGTCTTAGCCACAGGGTGGGCAAATAATGTGCCATTTATGGTACTCGTGCTTGGCTTAGGTCTGTAACATCAGAGATAACTGACTCCAGCTGCAGCAAAACAAACAGTCAAACAATCTGTACCTGACTTTTCTATCTACTCCATGACTGTGTACTGGCATTTAAATATGCCATTGTGACAGACTTCCTGAAGGAGCAAAGCATCCAAACATAGCTACATATTCCATGCAACCATGGTTAACTCCAAGTGATTTTTGGCTGAATCCTGTTATCAAACATTTGCTGAAGGGCAGGTGATTCGAATTCTACCATGCGGTTGGAATTGCAGTTTTCTATGAAAGAACACATACAAAATAGTGAATGCAAAACAGTATTAAATAACTGGATAACTGGACTGAAAAGGTATAGCGTTCCATGGGGAGTACTTGGGGATGCACTGACGTACTGTTCACTAACAGAGAACTTTGCTGTATAGCGCAGCTAATATGCAGATCCTTTTCAGTAATTGAACACCAACACCACAATAATTGGGCAATAATGAAAGATAAAGAAGGAGATAGTTTGATATAATCAGTTTATAAAGGCCAAAGTTCAGAGCCAATCAGTCACTTACAAGGGGTAGGGAGCAAAGTGTGTATGAATTATAATTTGTCCAGTATATGGTAGCACCTATCCATAGCAAATGAAGCCTTGTTAACTAAGTGGTTTAAATAAGGTGTCGTTTTCGTGACCAAGATCAGTGTCATAAGAATGTTATTGCAGCAAAATTCTTGCAACGCTTTGAGCTAAGAGGCCATGGTGAATTCTTGCAACACCTTGAGCTAGGAGGCCATGGTGAATTTTTACAACACTTTGAACTAAGAACCATGGTGACTCAGTGGTTAGAGTGCTGAAGCCAGAATGATGATGTGGGTTCTCAACAGGATACCAAAATTTTGTTGTTTAATTTTTTTTCTAAAACCAAGACGCAATTCACACACACACACAAAATAAAATTCATGACAATCAGAAGCCTAGTATCCACCAAATTTTCCTCTTTATGAAATCCTAGACCATCATGACTCCAGTATCCATAATTTTTGTATTTGTTTTCAAATCCTAGGCTACCATGACTCCAGTATCCATCAATTTTTGTATTTGTTTTTAAATCCTAGGCCACCATGATTCCAGTATCCATCAATTTTTGTTTCCAATCCTAGGCAACACACCACTAGACTATCCATTATTCATTTTATTGATTTTAAGATCTTGGGCTATCATAATCCTACTATCCGACAGATATTTTATGAATAGAAGGATAAATGCTAAATTTGAGAAAATCCGGTTATGTATAGGTTTCTTTTAACTAAAAGCAGAATTCAGTTGTTTTTCAAAAATATCTTTTTTCTTTGTAATTATAGGTAAGCACCCAAATTTATGCCTCTAGTAAACTGTCAGAAAGAACCCACAAGCTAAAATATTAAATTGAAATACTATATTTTTGGCACAGAATCTTTTCCATTTGATTTTCTTTAAACTTAATCTAAATTTATACGATAAACTTTTAGTCAGGCTCTGTGGCTACATCTGGTACATTTATTTCAAGAATTCCAAACAAAATTATCAAGACAATAGGATACTGCACCCACAAATAAGAAATTAGATGTTCATTTTAGCATTTGTTTCCTGAATCATTTTAATCTTGAATTATACACTTGATCAATCCCAAGGGCCACACTTTATTCCTTTAGTATTAAGAGTACCTCCACACCCCAATTTTAAATAAATAATATGCAAACCCCATCGCACAAACCTAAGTGCCAGAGTCTGTGGTTAGAAAGTCCATTTTCTTTTCAGACAATTTTTATAGTGCTTTGTGTTTTCAAAACTTGGTACCCAAACTCCAACACCAACAAGTTTAGTCAAATCAACAAATAAATTTATTTCTCTGTAATAGAAGCTGAACGGATTTTTGATCAAGTGAAAACACTGAACAAATTGTATTGAATGAACCAAGACATTTTTGAAATGAAGTATACAAGTTTCAAAACTGTCACGATGAATATTAACATAAATGAAATGAAACATATACAACAAATAAACATGTAGATCCTAATGATTTGCCTTGCTCACAATGACAATTCAACAGACATAACTAAACTCTCATGAACATAAAAAGAACCATTCATCAAATGATATGAAATCACCAAACCATGAATATGTAAGGAGAATGAGTATGGTTCATATAACCACATGATACAAAATGAGTACAGTTCATATAACAATGTGACATAAAAATATGGTTTATATAACCATGTCTTTATGATCAGAATCCACAATTCAGCATCTTTTGGAACAGTTTGGAATACACATTCTTTAATGAGCTTGTGCTACAAATTATGCTGCCACACTACCAGCCATGTTGTTGCCAGTTATGCTGCTTCATTTAACAGCTATGCTGACACACTGCCAGCCCTTTCAGCCATGCAGCCAGTCCTATGCCCTATGATGCCACCCAATGAGCGCTATCAGCCATACTGCCAGTCCTATGCCCTGTGATGCCACTCAATGAGCACTATCAGCCATACTGCCAGTCCTATGCCCTATGATGCCACCCAATGAGTGCTATCAGCCATACTGCCAGCCCTTTCAGCCATGCTGCCAGTCCTATGCCCTATGATGCCACCCAATGAGCACTATCAGCCATACTGCCAGTCCTATGCCCTATGATGCCACCCAATGAGCACTATCAGCCATACTGCCAGCCCTTTCAGCCCTATGATGCCACTCTACCAGCCCTATCAGACATGCTGCCAACCCATTCAGCCATATGGTGCCACACTACCAGCTCTAACAGGTATGCTGCCAGCCCTATCAGCCTTGTGATGCTACTCTACCAGTCATGCTGCCAGTCCTTACAGCCCTATGCCCTATAGTGCAACACTACCAGCCCTCAGCTATGCTAGTAGTGAATGGGGATATATTTGGGTCTGTGTTAAAAGTGGGTGTTTGTACTATAGGGTCTATGGGAATTTAACATGGGTGGGATACTCTAGGGTCAATGGGAATTTAACAGAGGGAATGTATAGCGACAATGGGTTGGGACTGTCTAGGGTCAATAGGAATTGGAGACGGGTGATATCACGGTACTGGACACTGCGAACAATGTTCCAAGAGGCTGACCTCAATCAGGCGGAACAGTGTGGCAAGGGATGACCTGAATAAGCGCTACTCAAGAGATAAATAGAGACATAGACATAGAAACGTGGTTAGAGACATAGACATACATAAATCTATCCAACAAACAACTATACAACAGACTAAAAAAATATTAGGCAAGAGAGAATAGGCATCTTTTCGAGACAATGGAGGGGCCCTGTAAAGGGCCTTTTTTTTTTTTTTTTTGTTAACACCAGTAAGTTAACATAGAGGGCATTGCACGGATCTTCATCTCTTCCTCAAACTTCGTCTTACCTCTGGACCGTATATTAAGACTCGCTTCAGACAGCCTTGTCTCTCCACATAGATCCTTCGTTTCCAACGGGCTGTCTCTGTGATATTGGTAATTGCTCATGATGATTTGACATACATGGGATAGTCCGGGTTGAACAGCATCGTCGATATGAGGGCAGACGATTCTACATTAGTCCACATCTTGTGATGAGAACATTGTTTCAGGGCCACTCACCTCTCTGGAAAAGAGACTACTCAATGTTTGCAAAATCAAATAAAACTCAAATCCCTGTTTTCCCCATGATGTACGTGTGTGAGTGTAGGTTCTTATCATAAAAATCAAAACCGAGAGACACTTAAGTTTTTCTATCTGGTATATTTTCTGTAAAAAAATTACAATTTAATTTCACAACACATCACTTTAAAAAGTTCATTTGTCTTCATTGTCTTTTTCACTCTCTCGTTTTTTTTGTTTTTTTTTGTTTTTGTTTTATTTATTTTTTTTTTGAATTTCTTCACTGTCACAGGTTTTTCCTCTTCTTCCTAACTTTCTTCTCGTCTTCTTTTCTTCTCTTTCTGGACGTGTCTGGGTTCTTCCCTTTCTGGGGTACCTCTTCTTCCTGTTCGGAACCCGTCTCTTTCTCCTGCTCCTGTTGTTTCTTAGGACAATCTGAAGACCAATGTCCTTTCTCTTGACAGTGATAACAGGTATCTTGACCTTTGTCTCTCTTAACGCCTGTCTTGCTTTGACGTTGTGGACATTTTGAAGACCAATGCCCTTTCTTCTGACAGATATAGCAAGTATCTTGACTTTTATCTCGAAAGGAGGGGGTGTAGTCAGTCGGCTTCTCTGAAGAAAACTTTCGTATGACACCTCGCAAAGCTCTGATCAGAAGTTCGATCTGTGTTGGCTCTTCCATCTTTCTGGTCGGATTGAGATTGAAATGAATACTTTGAGGGAAGACACTGATCCTATATATAGGGAAGACACTCACCTTACACTGATATATAGGGGACCATGGCGATTAAATTGTAGTCATTTGACCTTTTCCAATCAAGATGAAGCGATCACACCATTTCGTGAAGAAAGGAGAAGAAAGTAAGGGGCAGAAATGCGACCTATCGCCTCGCACAGTAGCTGAAGTCTTGGCTCAAATCCATGCCAGCGATTTTGAAGATGACAAGAATGAGCCAGAATCCAGACCCAAAGACTCTACGTCAAACCAAAATCCACCACCAGTAACCCCTGAAAACTACTACTACATTGGAGAGACGGATAAACGCTCCTCTAGAAAATTTAGAACCACGGCCTACACGTACACGGTGAAATTTAAAGATTTCAAGCGTACCACTGGAGAAAGCAGAGGGGTTCATCATTTGTGGGATTCTTTGTTAACCACACTGAAACGGCAATGTCGAGCCAACGAAGACGATCGCTTGACATTTTCCATTTATCACGACAGTCTGAAGTCCCCCGTTTAGATCTAGTTAAGCAGGCCATCAGAATTGACACCTTCCAAAGTCATCGATAAGATTCAACACGTACAGCAGTCCAAAGACAAGTTTCACATCACCGACGGAAAAGCGACACTGTACATGGCCCACGTTTCTCTTCCCAAAGGGACCGGACGCAAAAAGACGTTATTGGTGGACAACAATGGTAGTACCAAAGAGAGCCTCGTCCGAATTAACAACCCTCAGGACCAGATGTGTTTAGCCCGGGCTATAGTGGTGGGATGAACGTATGCCGACAAGAACGACACGGCAGAATGGAAAAGAGCCTGGGAGAACATTCAACAGTCGGACCGAGCCAAACAACGAAGAGAAGTAGAACTCCTGTTACAGCAAGCTGGCCTATCCAAAGACACACCCTGTAGCGTTTCTTAAATGCAAACATTGCAAGACGTCTTAGCTCCACGCTACACCTAGAAAGTGCACCTTGAAGAAGTGCGCGGACCTCTGTCTGTTGTTTCGAGGCAAAAATTTCAAAGACGGAAAATACATTCATGTTTATCATCACGACGAACATTTTAATGCCATTACCGCTATCACCGTCTTCCTGGGATACGGTTATTACTGTGAGAAATGTGACTATGGGTATAACAATCGAGAGCAACACAAGCATTATGGATCGACATGCCAGGATCTTTGACCTCTAAACCCTGTTTTGACGAAGGACAAGAACGAGTGCATTGCCCTGCTTGTCAGCGAACTTTTTTCAGCCCTACCCGATACCAACACCCTCTGAAGACGCAAGGTTCACAGTGCCTGTCAACTCCTGAGATTGTGCCCGACTTGTGGACTAGGAATAGGTACCAATAGTAATAAGGTTCAAGTATCTTCAGGAAAGAAACGATGTCACATTTGTCACAAAATCGTGGACTTGGAACACGAATGCTACATTCAAAAATACCAACCCCAACAGGAGGAGGAAGAAGATGACCACAAGAAGAAAGGGAATTTCATCTTTTTCGATTTCGAATGCATGCAAGAGACTGGCATTCACATTCCTAATTTCTGCGTGGTTCATCGAGCGTGCGAGAAGTGCATCCAAGAACCAATCTTTTGTCATTGCCACCCTGTAACAAGATTCCTGGAGGATGTGAAAAAATCTTTCGTGGACCGAACATGTTGGCCGATATTGCCCAATGGATCTTTGACCCTATATATTAAACGAGGAATCAAGAGGACATCGAACGCTATGGAGATTACTATCGCTATGTCACGGTGATGGCTCACAATTTCTCGGGATACGATGGACAGTGTCTTCTCAAATACTATACGGAAAAAAGCGCGGAACGTCCTAAAGTGACTTTGAACGGAGTCAAGCTCATTTCCATGCAAGTGGGGCACGTGCAGTTTAAAGATTCGATGAGTTACTTGGCCATGCCTTTGAGTCGAATGCCTAAAACGTTTGGAATGACAGAAATGGCCAAAGGATATTTTTCTCACTTTTTCAATACCGAAGCCAATCAACATGCCGTTCTACCACATTTGCTTGATGGTCACTGCTACGACCCCGACAACATGCGCACCGAACAACGAGAAGCTTTCTATGCTTGGTACCAGATTCACGCCTCGGACCCCTTCGACTTTCAGGAAGAAATGTTAAAGTATTGTCGATAGGACGTGAACATTTTGCGGCGACGCTGTGGAAAATTTCGAGAATCGTTCATGGAGCACAGAGGGATCGATACTTTGAAAAAGGTCTGCACCAATTCTAAAGCGTGTTCCTTAGTGTACTGCAAACGATTCATGCCCGAGAATATCATGGCTGATATAGGCCCTCAAACGACCAATGTTGTCAACCGTTAATACTTGGTCAAAGCCCTACGCTAGCTACATTACTTGTGTGACAAGGAAGACAAATGGATCCAACACGCCCGAAATGGAGGAGGTGAAAAGACCATCGGAACGTTGTCGGTGGATGGCTGGGACTTAGAAAACTCCAAGATCGTGTACGGATGTCCGATCTGCCACCCTCAACGGTACACCCAAAATCAGTTTTTACAACGTACCATGGAAGACTTATACTAAGCTACTTGTCAGCGACGCTTAAAGTTAGAACAGCAAGGATACCAAGTGGTGGAAATGTGGGAACACGAGTACGATCACCGTTTGAAAACCGATCCCGAATTTAAGCGTATCGTGGAAAGTTACAAGTTCGTGGACCCTCTGAACCCACAGGACAGTTTGTATGGAGGACGGACGAATTCCACCTGTTTGCTGTACCACGCGGACGAGGAGAAAGGAGAAGAAATCAAATACTTGGACGTGTGTTCACTGTATCCAAATATTGTCACTTTCCCGTAGGGCACCTACAATTGCTGACAGAAAACATCGACGTGGACAACATTCAACAATACGAAGGATTGATTACATGTAAAGTCTCGCCTCCCACTGACTTGTACCATCCCGTTTTACCTCATCATTGCCAAGGAAAACTGATGTTTCCCTTGTGCCGTACTTGTGCCGAAACGTGGAACCAGGACCAACCTTTTCATCATACCCAGGAAGAACGTGCCTTGACAGGAACGTGGGTCAGCGTGGAATTGTTTAAAGCTCTGGACCTGGGATACCAATTGTTAGAAGTGTAAGAAATTTACCACTTTCCCAAGACAGAACAGTGCACAAGGGCGACGAGACTCAGAAAGGCGTTTTCGCAGACTACGTGGATGCCTTTTTGAAACTGACACAAAGAGCCATTGGCTATCCTTCCCGGTGTAACACTCCCGAAGACGAAAAGAAATTTGACGAAGTATTTGACAGAACCTTCCCGCTACTTCCAGATGATTCACGACAAAACCAAATACATGAAACACGTGGACGTCCTTCGTGAAGACTTGATCCTGGTCAATTACGAAGAAGAACTGGACTTTATACAAGCCGATGAATTTAGAAATGTCATCATTCCACCCTACGTGACAGCCCATGCTCGCTTAAAGTTGTACGATGCTTTTCACCAGTTAGGAGATAATGTGCTGTATTTGGACACGGACAGTTGCATCTGCATCGATCGCCAGGGTCACCGGCACCCTGGCGATCCCAAAAATTACGGTTACAAATACCGGGACCCCTAGTGCAAAGTGAAAGGATTGACTCTCAATTATCGCACCAGTCAAGTGGTGAATTTTTGGGTATTGAAGGAAGCCTCGCAGTCTGGAGAGGATCAACATTTTAGAGCGACCACCTACGAAGCTCACAAGATTGTACTTTTAGCCACACACGAAATCTTCAGTCGACCTTTGGAAAAAGTGTATCAAATCGTGTACCAGAAGCGAGTGCGATTTCACAACTACTTCACTTTACCGTACGGACACTGGTATAAAAAATGGTTCCAAGAGGATAGTCACCAACAAGAAGGATGACTTCAACACAGCAAGAATCGAGTGAGAGACCCACTGTGAACTCTAAGTTCAAACAATACAATTTTCCTGTCTTTTTGCCTGACTATTGTGATTATGCCAGTCGAATGGAAACGTTTAAAACATGGCCCACTCATTCAAGCAGCCTCTAAAGACGTCGTCGATACCGTGTGCGAATGTTGCATGAATGTCTCGAAAGGAAAACTACTTTTGTCTCAACTTCAGAAAAAATGCTTAGCCAAGCATCGACACGTTCCTTGCCAAATCGTCGAAAAGAAAATACTCTTCCGTCAAAAGAAAAGATGTTGGTACAACGCGGAGGATTTGTGCACCTGTTGTTATCACCCTTGCTGAAAGGAGTATTGGGAACAAAGATCACAGGACTCACAACGGGAGCTGTTTCACAAGGGATAGGTCAAAGATAAAAAGAATCAAGAAGATAAAAGGGGCCTCTGTGGTCAAAAGATCTCAGACGTGACCTTTGGAATCTGATGGAAAGACGAAAACTGACTTTAGTGCCTTACAAACGATGAATGGATCACAGCAATTTGTCAGAAACGGAAACATCGCAATGGTACGGTCAGCTGTAGCAACGACTCCAACTCTTTCACCAGAAAGCTTTAGAAGAAACAGTTAGACCGTCTCTGAAAGATAATAAGACCCTGATGAAAAGTCAGTTACCACCACCACCACCAAAGTGACCAAGACAGACACAGCCCCACGGATGCCTGAGGAAGAAGAAGCAGAGGAAGTTTTTCAAAACTCTCAACGGCTCCCATCCCTAGTAAGATTGCATCGTCCTTGTTGACCCCTTCCCCATCACCCCACCGAGAAGTACTCAAAGCTTGGGTTAAACAAATGATGTTCACTCCTCCTTCGACAGAAGTCAAAAAGAAAGAAGGGAAACCAGAAGTGCAAAAAAGCAAGACAAAAGCCATCCCATTACCACCACCACCACTACCCTTGACTTCTACTCCCGTGGCACGTCGGACACGTAAAGCCGTTTGAAAAACACCACCTCACCCCATCCAGAGTAGCATCCGTGAAGAGTGGGAGACTTGTTTTAAAAAAATGTCCTGATGGAGAATTTGTTAGCCAGCATTTACTACGATCTCTCCCATCCCACGGGATGCGGAGGAGTTTTGAAATTGTATCGTGCTGCCAAACCCGACTGAAAAGTGTCCGTTTACCTCAAGTGCAACGATGGTTACAAGAACAAGCCATGTACACCTTACACAACACATTCGACGAAACTTTTCCAGAAATCGCACTCGAGTGGAGGGCATCGATCATCAATGGCAAGCCGATTTTGAGGGTGTCTCTCATTTGGTCACCTACAATCGTGGCTACAAATATTTGTTTTGTGTCATCAACGTCTTTTCCAAATTTGTCTGGGTCGTGCCATTGACTTCCAAATCGAGCAGTGAGTTAGTGCTAGCCCTCAAACTGGTGTTGAAACAAAGCGGTCGTCACCCTCTTCGATGGCAAACCGCCAAAAGGCACCTAATTTCTGAACCAAGCTTTCCAGAAAGAATTAAAGCAACGAGACATTGATTTTTTCACCACCGAGAATCCCGAAACCAAAGCAGCAAGGTGGAACATTTTCAACGCACCTTGAAAGAACGCATGTGGAAATATTTTACACATCAAAACACTCTCAAGTATATCGACGTCTTACCGCACCTGGCCAAGCGTGCAACCAATCTCACCATCGGAGCATCGGATGTACCCGGAAGAAGTGACTCCCGACAACGAAGTGACCGCCTTTCAGCGCTTGTTTGGTACGTCCCCGAATGTGGTTGTCCCCAAGAAAGGTGAAGTGTTGAGAACGGGAGATTGGGTGCGCATTGGTAAAGCCAAGCGCACTTTCGACAAAGATTACTTACCCAACAGGACCACCGAATTGTTTCGTGTCACTGAACGAGTGCGTGGAAGAAATGAATGGGGGAAGTGTTAAAAGGAACTTTTCTTGCCCGAGTTAGAACGTGTGACCAAAAAAGAAGACGAAGTGTATGACATCGAAAGCATTCTCGATCGAAGAACCCGAAAAGTGGGAAAACTTCGTGTGAAAGAAGTCAAAGTACATTAGAAAGGATATCCGCCCCGTTTTGATTCCTGGATCGACGCTTCCCAAGTCATCGACTATAAAAAGAAGTGACCATCATGACCTTCAACACAGCCTCAACCGCCACAGTGACCGCTCCTTCTCCGAGTTCTTCTGTGGTGCGGAGAGCGTGTGCCTAAAACCAAATCGTCTTTTTTTGCCAAATCTTTGTGGTGTATTGTCATCGGTGCTGCCATTGCCAATTTGAGTTTGCAACAAGGAGACAAACAATGGTGGACCACTTTACTGTGCAGTTGCATCGGTTACCTTCTTCCCAATCCGTCCCTGAAATATTCCTCTAACGGGAACAACGGGAACCTTGCGTCCAACGTCAGTCACCCTCCCAACTGTCACCACAACAATAATCCTCTTTTAGACACTCCTCTGACCTCCAGTGACATTTTGGACAGCAGAACTCTGGAATTATGAATAACAATTTTACTTACCTTTACCCAGTGACAGTTCCATTGATGTGTTTCCCCACAATACTTTGTGCTATTTCACGGCCAAATTACCTCAGGCCGTCCAATTGAATCACGAAGCTCATTGGGAAGTGGCTTTGGTCGAAATGATTCACCCTACACAAATCAAAAACATCACTGAGAAGCAAAACACTTTTGAGGTCGAAGTTTTGAACGACCATGTGCAACAATACTTGAAAGAAAACGAAACTGTAGATGCCTCTATGAAACGACCAGTGTCCCCCAATACTCCACGGTACATATATATGTTGAAAATTCCTGCAGGCTATTATTATAGCGGTCAACATCTGTTGGACACGATTGGTTCCAAATTCAATGCGCTGTTTGACAAAGCCTTGGACAAAATGAAACAAAATTTTACCATCGAGTACCATAAAGTGGCTCGTCGCTTACTGACGAAATTCTCGGATGCCAAAACTTTGTCCATTACATTTTGTCCCGACATTTTGGGTGGAGAACTCAAGTCGATCAAGGGTCCACTCATACCACCCATTGCAACAACATGAATTTTGCTAAGTGTTTTAGGTACCCTGTAGAACTGAACCAAGGATTAAATTTGATCTTTGTGTACTCTGATATTTGATCTTTGTGTACTCTGATGTGGTGGAGTACAACGTGATGGGACACACATCCGCACCGTTTCTGCGAGTCATTCCTTTCAATGCGGATTCTGCCAGGACCAATGACGAGGAAGGTGGAAACACCTATCACGTTCACCCCGAATTTGTACATCCTCACCATTTGTTCGTCAGTAAGTCGTATTTCGACAGTGTCAACACTACTATAACAGGAGATCTGGAACAAAATATTCCATTCTCCAAAGGGAAAGTCACTGTGAAACTCCATTTTCAAAAACGATTCTCTAACGACTTGTAAGTTATGTATCCTGTGGACCTAGGAGTCGCTCGACAGCGAGGACATGGTTTAGGAGATATGCTAAAATCGGCGTTTCGTTCGGTGGCCCCCGTTTTGAAATCGATGGTGACACGAGGATTGCAAGCCTTGAAAGATGCCGCGTTAACACAAGGCAAAGAATTTCTCCAAAATGTCATCATCGACAAACAAAACCCCAAAGAAGCTTTCTTGAGAGCAGGCAAAAATGTCTTGCTTCAAACGGGCAAAGACATTTTGGGCCGAAGAGAAACTTGTATAAATGCCCCGGACGCTGCCGAGTCAGGCATTCCTGCTTCCCTGACGACACAGCAAGGACAAGGCAGAAAGAGACGACGAAGACACCACTCCAGAGGACTTTACACACACAGAGCTAGAAAGATCAAGAAAAGAAGAACCGTCAGAGAATTAAACGTTTTTGACTATTAAATAACAAAGAGAAAAAATGATGCACCGAGTCGGACCTTGATCTGTTTCCCATGCCATCCACCATGTAGCGATGCAAGAATCCCAATGGGTAGAATGTCATCCCATTTCCTCTTTGACGACCTCAGCCCCAATCGAATTTGAAATCAAAGGGCATCCCGAAGATTACATCGATCTGAATAGCAGTTACTTGCACCTGAAAGTCATAGTGATCAAAACGGACGATACCGCTCCGGGAGCCGAGGCTTGAGTAGCTCCCGTCAACAATTTCATACATTCCTTGTTCAGCGAAGTGGATTTGTACTTGAATAACAAACTAGTCAGTATCAGCATGGATAATTACCCTGACCGAGCGTACCTGAAAAATCTCTTGCCGTACGGAAAAAAGGCCTAGAACACTCATCTGGATGCTTGCGCAGTATGGAAACCTGACACAGCAGGAGAGGACAAGTTTAACGACATTGTCCTGACAACAGCTGACGATCCTCACAATGTGGGCTTTAACGACCGTCGAAAGAAAATCCTGCAAGGCCGTAGTTTAGAACTGATGGATCGTTTGAGTTTGGACATGTGGTTGCAAGAAAAGTATTTGCTGAATGGGGTGGATATCCGCCTAAGACTGAATCTCAGCAGTGTCCATTTGATGAGACTCTACATGCGACGTGTGGAAGTGTTACTTAAAGTGGGAAACATCATTCACACTTTTAGGCAGAATGACCGCCAAGTATCCAATACGAAGCGTGGAAGTGAATACCTTCACCACTTCCGCTGAACTCTGATCCAAGATCGAAGAACATCTGTTCCAAGGACAGGTACCCAAACGTTTAATCATTGGTATCGTCAGCAACGAAGCCCCCAACGGAGCCGTCACTGATAATCTTTTCGAGTTTAAGCGCTACCGAGTGTCCAAGATCAAAGTCAGTAGCGATAGCAAAGCCTTGTGTATCAGACCCTTCGAACCTAAGTTTTCCGAGAAGAATTACTTGAGATCGTACTTGTTCCTGTACGAAGCCACGGGACAGTTAGGGACGAACAGCAGCCACAGCATTCCGTAAGACTATTCTGCAGGAGTCTACGCTTTGTGGGCCTTTGATTTTACTCCAGACCAAGGCAGCGACGAGGGACATTTCCACCCTATAAAATCCGGTCAACTGCGTGGAACTTCAGTTTGCAGAAGCTCTAACCGAGACAGTGAACATCAGCTTTTATGCCGAATTCGACAACACTCTAGGGGTCAACAGTTTGAAAGAAGTCATTCTAGACTATTAAAAGCTACTGAAGACTCTTATCCCTCTTTGAATGGTGGATCCTCTCTGGAAATGGAATGGGAGGATATCGAGGAAAGAGAACCGCCCACCGAAAAAGACAAAGACGAAGAGGTGATGGTAATGTCCAGATAGCCAGAACAAGAACAACATTTAGTCTCCTGTTTTGCCAAACACCTGGCAGAAACAATTACAGGGTTGACCAAGAAAGATTGTTATGGATATCAAAACGATCATCCCAGTCAAATTCAACACGATAAATGTCTGATGATGAATCAAGAAGAAAAATTGGATGAGTATCTAGATGAAGCTTGGAGTCTCGTCTCGGAAGAAACATTGTTGCATCAGTGGTATAAAGACTTGCATGATCAATCCTCCCCTCCATTGACTGCTCTAGAGATTGAATCTCTCTTGGCCTAGAGTACGGAGACGAAGCAAAGAGATCATTACATGACAGTGATTTGCAAGCAGAAAGTCAAGATTGAATTGATAACTTATCATTACCTGTGAAACAAGACAAAACAAAACAAAATGGATACCTGGGAACTTTATTACCTTTTGAAAAACAGTTCGTTCACAGCTTCTTGGAATCTTGTCGTGTGCGTAAAGCTAAAGACCATCAAGCTTTTGTCATCAACACGGACGACAGTCATCTCCGAGGAACCCACTGGGTTGCCGTCTACTTTCCCCATGATGCCTGTGTGGAGTATTTTGATTCGCATGGATTACCGCCTTTGGCAGACGACATCATCGACTTTATGAAAAGAAATGCCCAGACGACACGATTCAATAATGCGAAATTACAAGGCACAGATTCCATGGTGTGTGCACAATATATTGTGTATTTTCTTCATCAACGCAGTCTTGGATACCCTTTAGAATATTTAGTGACTTATTTTGATCGTGACTCATCTAGAAACGATGAAAAGTAGATAGATGGTTTTGTGACCATTATGGATATCTTTTGTCTTTAGCTAGGAAACGTAGTGTATATTAATTGCCAAATGACCTCCTTCAGTGCAAGTCTATTTTGACTTCAGAACGTTGTCAACCTTGTCAAAAATTTGTTATTTGAAAACAAAATTTGTTGATTTTATAATATTTGTTGATGGCTTGTTGATTGAATAAAAATGTGATCAAAAATAAGTGTCTTTGGTTTGTTTTAAAACTTTTTTATCACTATCTATGCTCTTTGACTTCTCTTTATCCCTCACCATGATATAAGCTAGGGCATTCCTACTGAAAAAACGTAGGGATGTTTTCTATCGCGTCCGCGCTTGAGACATAACGAGCGTCGGTCTCCAGTCTGGCCATCTACTGTTAATGCGTCAACCTGTAAAGATGTCTTCTAAACTGGCAAAGCTAAATGAAGCACACGTCCATTTGCATTACGTCAGGCAAAACCTGATGCCAAAGCCTGATGAGATTGAAAATGTCAGGATGCTGAAAGTGGCACAAGACCTGATAGAAGAAATACAAAAGGAGCAAGAAGAATGGACCGAGAAGTACAGACTTCAGAAGCAGCAACAGCAACAGTAACAACAACAAGAACCGCAGGAGCCAGACAGAGGCTTTGTGGGCTGTCGTGTAGACACTAATGAGTTCTCCTTCTCCCGTGGGAAAGCCTGTCACCACACGTGGACACAATCTTAGACGACAAAAGATTGCCACAACCCCCCAAAAAACAGCCCTTTTCAGGGCTACCCCAAAAATCTAGAAAAGAGATAATAGTCAATTGCCAAAAAGTTGTGTATTTGTGTTTGTCTGTAGGTAAAAAAAATAGAAGTGTGCCTATAACCACTTCGTTTCTCTGGCTTGTACGATAGTGTGTGTGTGTGTGTGTGTGTGTGTGTGTGTGTGTGTGTGTGTGTGTGTGTAAGTGATGGGATAGAAGTGTGCCTATAAACACTTCGTTTTCCTGACTTGTAAGATAGTCTGTGTTTTATATATGCATGAGTGGTAATAAAGTGTGTTTGTAGGTAAAAAAGTGAATGTGATTGTTTCTTTTAGGTGCATGCGTTCCATGTTTTAATGGTGATGTGGGTATTGTTAGTTTTTGTGTAAGGAGAGTGTTTTCCTTCACGTCCGTGCTTCAGGCATATAAATCGTCGCGTTCGTCAGTCTGGCTACCCATCGTTAACGTATCAAGTTCAATGACATGAGTAGGATTACCAAACATTTAAAACTCCAGATGCACCTGGAATATGCCCGGCATCTGCTGGATGAGCTAGCCATGGAGGTTATTGCAGACGAAACAAAAATTGAAGAGAAGGAGGAGACGACAAAAAAAAGAGGATGAGGAAAGAGAAGACCGATCTTACCTGACCTCATTTTAAAGCAGATATGTGAGGTCAAACCTGAAGTGAGGATTCCATCACCACCACAGCGTCGGCCACAGCCACAACCAGTACCGAGAGCCTCTGTCCGCCAGACAGAAAACTGGAATGAGGAATTGGAGAGGCAGAGGCAAGTGTGAGAGCCGCAGAGACCTCGGCATCCACGGGTGTGGAATAGGAGAAGGAGGGAAGTCTTCACTATCCCTCAGAGTGAGAACTGGGATGATGAGGCCGTTCATCAACCATCTGCGCTCCCAAGCACACTCATAAATTGGGAGAACGATTGGAGTCGGCGATGCATTTGTGGTGCTCGACCTGGGAGATGTCATCATTAAACAGGTCCATTTGGAGTTCGAAAAAATAGTCCTTCTCAGGGCTAACCAGATCTCTAGAAAAGAGAGACTGATCAAGTTGCCAAAAATTATTAGTGTGTGTGTGTGTGTGTGTGCGTGCGTGCGCGTACGTGTGTATTTTGTTTGTGTTTGTGTGCGTGCGCGTACGTGTGTGAGTATGTGTCTGTGTGTGTTTTTCTCTTAACAACCCCCCTTTTTCCTACACTCATGAGTGTTTGTTTTGTGTGAGTGTGGAGTAGTGTGACTATAAACACTAACTTCTTTGCTGATGTGATTGTAGATGATGGTGTGTTTTTTAAATAAAAACTGTTCTTCTCCACTATGTATTGATAAAAAGTATAGTGAGTTTTGTCAGTATTAGTGTGTTGTTTTGTATAAAAATTTATTTTAGGGTAGCACTCAAATCACTATGGGCTTGTTTGGTGTGTGATATGGGTAGTTGGTGAGAGGGGATGTTTTCCTTCACGTCCGTGTTTGAGATATATAAATCGTAGCGTTAGTCAATCGCGACCTTAATCGCGTCATTCAACACTGAATAAAAAATGGCTTCTAACACAATGGATAAAATGAAGACGTTGCAAGAGGCAGTAGACGATCCTACATTTTGAGAACATTAGGACCCCAAATTAGTCATCTATAAGGTGGTCAAACACCCGATGACCATCAGGCCCTGCCGCACTAGGTGGCAAAATAAATACTTAACTTTAGCAATAGGCCCCAAAACTAACTATACACAAGTTGATCAATTCCCAAGACCAACAAGCCCCGAAAACCATAAGGTACGTTATGTAAGACCCAAAAACAATAGCACGTATAAGGTGGTCTTAGCCCAGGATCATCAGGGCCAGCCACAGAAGATGGCAAACGTAAATTTAGATACTGTACTATATGCCTGTCATCTGAGGTACCTCCTTCTGATTAACTAAAACAAAATAGCACAGAGGTTTTTCTAAATTAAACAACGACATAAACTTTTAGACCACGATACCAGAGTTACAGAGTGGCCTCCTGTGGACCGGTACCCACTAACCCACCCTCCTGCCTTGCCTAGAACAGACATCCCATGTAACAGCGTTCAATGCACGCACAAAACTCAGGAGAGAGTGACTCTATTTCTGCTCCCCATGAGTAGTTATACACAAAATGCGTGGACAGCGTGGCTCCAGTTCCGCTCTCCACTTGAAATTTTATAACAAGCGGTGGATGCGGGCCCAATTTATGAAATGATTAGCATGCATGTTACCATTCCCGCCAATCAAATGTCATGTGGAGCGTTAATAGTGCACCGAAAACGGACCAAATTAATAACACACCTTGTGTGCATTAAAGCGTCATGGATGTGGCTCTTCTTCCTTCCCTCACGATCAGTCAATCAGCCTGCTGTGCAGGCATAAACTCGTCGCACATGCCCAGTTGGATACACGCGATGTTAATCCAATCCAATCAATCAATCAATCAATCGCGCCATTCAACACTAAATAACAAATATGGCAAGAAATACTGTAGAGAAAATGCAGAAGCTACAAGAGGTGGTGGATACCATAGGGACAGTGGAGGAGATGTTGGTAAGGTTAGAGTATGATTCCTATAGCCCTCACCGATTGAAAATGGAAATAAAAAAATTAAGGAGAGGGAAGGAAATATTGAGGGAGCTTATTAAGGAGGAAAAAGAAGAAAAGGAGAAACTAGAGGAAAAGGAGCAAATTAGAAGATGGAATGATAAGCATGAAAAAGAAGAAGAAAATGAAAAGAAGAAAAAAGAGGAGGGAGAGGAGAAGGAGGAGAAGAGAAGAGAGTCTGTTACTAAGCATGCATGGGTTGCATATAGGTAAAGTGAGTCATGGGACAAAGACAGAGACGAATGACCGTGATCCGTGGGGGCCAGTGGGGCAAAATGGCCATTCCCGTATGGGAATACTTTTTACTTTCTAGTTATAACATACAAATTCGATGCATGTTCTGAAGTTGCATTGCCTGACGACTTGGTGTATATCAACGAAAGATAAAGAGAAACAGACAACACTTGATAAACGGTCTTAAAACAGAAAACTAATTATCTATTTTATGCTGCCATCAGACCATTGTACAATAAAAATCAAAGAGAACCAACATATTTTGAACCAATTACAAGCTGTGAACTGCGTGACGAAAAATCAACGAATTCTTCAAAATCTTCGATATAAATTATATCTTTGTAAAGTTATGCGTGTAGGTAATAATAATAATAATAATAATAATAATACTAATAATAATAATATCGTTTGTAACGAGTGCGTTCTATATTGGTCCACTCCAGGTTTGATTCAGTAGGTTACATCTAGAAGGATTCGACATAGTTTCGCATTTATTGTATTTCGAATTCGTCTCTTATGGTTGTTCATTCGTTTTCTGATAAACGGTGTCGCGAACATATTGAGTGGCGCAAATATAAAAGAACACACTACAAAAGTGGAATCTTCTGAAACTGCAACTTTATAATTGGTCATTTTTTAATCACATCTGTTATTCTGTTTTAGATCTTATCGTAAAGATTTACCTATGTAATAGATAGACAATCCTGTAATAACAGCAGTTGTTGAGACCTATCCAATGGAAAATAACGCATCGATTACAAAACCTATTGTACACATTTATTTGCCATTGTTTTCAGTGCTTTGTTTTCTCTTTTCATCTGTTGGGTTTGTTGTTAAATTTATATATCTAAATGTTATCTAACCTGCGCCTAATACAGAAATATGGAATCCCAAAACACAACTAAGTATTTAAAAACATTTGATGTCATTCAATCTTCTTTCAAATTTACATGAAATTCGTTCACACTATCAAGTGAAAAAAGTGTATTCATCTGAGATGTTACTCCTAATATTACACTTACAATGATTTTGATATTTTGACTCACCTGACAGTTACAAACATTTGATGTTTGGTTCATTTGTTTTCTGTCCATTTTTCCCAATCCTTGTCAATTAATTGTCACTAGTTATTTCCTTGTATGTCCCATTTGCTATACTAATTTGTAATTCCTATTTTTGATATGTCTTCACTTTATTCGTTGACAACTGTATTTTCTTTAAAACCTGATTCTTTTTTAAGTTGTTTTTAATCCATTTATGTAGCATAAAATAACGAAAGATGCTTAAATGGATTTTGAAAATTGTGATGACCTTTAATATCAAGATCACATAAGAGATGATTATGAATAAAATCAATCGTCTGAACACATCAGACCATCTATATAAAATTTTAATCTATCAACAAAAAGCTTTACAACTAGAACTCCGGTAAAAAAAAAAAATAGTTGATGAATATAAGGAACATATTATGCATAGATTACACCAGGATTGCCATCTGAACAGGTAAATAAATACGGAACACATATGTAAACTCCTATAAAACTGACATATTAAATACGAAACACATATGTAAACCCCTATAAAACTGACATATTCAATACGAAACACATATGTAAGCCCCTGTAAAACTGACATATTCAATACGAAACACATATGCAAGCCCCTATAGAACTGACATATTCAATACGAAACACATATGTAAACCCCTATAAAACTGACATATTCAATACGAAACACATATGTAAGCCCTTTCAAAAACCGACATATTCAATACGAAACACATATGCAAGCCTTGCAAAGACTGACATATTCAATACGAAGCACATATGTAAGACCTTTCAAAAACCGACAAATAAAACAACACAAATAATGGAAAATTTAATAGACTTACAAGGTAGCTAAAACAAAAATGCTAATAATATTTATTCAAAAGTTTTATAAAATACCATTAATAGAAAGTTTAAAACAACTGTTCAGAGAAGAAAGCAAAACGAATACATCTATTTGTATGACAGCAACAAATCTTTGAACAGATTTAGCAAAGTTTTTAAAAGTTTTAACAGAATATGTCGCAATAGAGGTAGTGGTAGTAGTGGTAGTAATTCGCTGACAAATTTAAAAGATGCATGAAACGTATTACCAATTTTTTTTAGTTAAAATAGCAGCCGCATTGCTTGATATCATTGGCTGCGTAAGCTGGCGTTTTACATTAGTTGAAAACGTTATTTTTTCATTGGCCAATAATGTCAGGTTGCTAATTCGTCCATCAATCAACTTGTTATTTGCTGTAACAACTAAATTTATATTTGACAATAAAATTTTAAAAAAGGTAAAGGAGAAAAGATTAAGAAATTAATACCTTATTTAATATTGGAAATTACACCAGCTGCTGCAACCATATTGATTGTTATAAACGCTTGTTTATTTCTGTCGTGACCTGGATCTTTAAAATCTTGATATGTTTCGATTGTAAGCCGTGCCATTGTGATTAACAGACTCATCGTTTTCGTCCTTCTTGTGTACATAATTATTACCGACGTTATCTGCTCTTATTTATTTCTCTATCTTTAAAACAAATTATTACAGACTGCTTATCAAATGCTGGTACTTTTTCTCACCACGTCGGCATTTATGACAATATTTATTCCTAAATTGAATGTACCTGATGATAGTAGTTAATGGAGATACTATACAGACAATGGGAAAATACATTACGAGACCCTACTTTGTACTATACGGACACGATTTATATGGACAAAATATCACCCTGGGACGCTATACGGACAATGGGAATTTGAACAGGTAGGATGACGTCACGGTGCTGGACACTTGCAACAATGTACCAAGTACAGTGACGTCATGCCACCTGTTTCATTTCTATACAACGATTAATGCATTCGCGTTCGTATCAGTGGATAGTATAGTATGTTTTATGCATTCGCGTTCGTATCACCTGTTTCATTTCTATACAAAGTTTTATGCATTCGGATTCGTGTCTGTGGATAGTATAGTATGTTTTATGCATTCGCGTCCGTTTCCATAGACTGATGAACAGCAATCTATCCTACCCAAATTATACAACCGACTAAAATAATTTTAGGTAAGAGAACAATGTTTTTGGGAGTTAAACATAAATTATACAATCGAATAAAAAATATTTTAGGCAAGAAAGAATAAATCTTTTCGAGGCATATGAAGTGGCCCTGAAAAGGGCCTTTGCATTTCTTCTTCTTTGTCTTCTTCTAAGTTCTTCTTTTCCTCCACCAACTTCTTATTTTCTGTCCTACACTTTTTGTCTTCTTCTCATTCTTTAACTCCTCCTCCTCCTCCTTTTTTCCATCTCCTTCTCCTTCTCCTCCTTCTTCCTTTTTTCATTTTTTTCTTCCTTTTCTATCTTTTCGTTCCTCTCCCTCATCCTCCTTTTGTCTTCTGTATCTTCCTTTTCATCTTTTTCAATTCTAATCATCTCATTTAATATGTCTTTACTTCTCTTCAAATTGTTTATTTCCATGCTTGGTCTATGGGGACTATAAGTCCCAAACTGCATTCGAACTAGCATCTCCTCCACCATAGCTAGTGTGTCTGCAACCTCCTGCAATCTGATCATTCTCTCCCAGTTACTTGCCATGTTGTATTGTGTGTAGAATGGCGCGAATGACGAACGCTCTGCTTTATATCCGTGGAGCACGGACGTGAAGGAATATATCCCTTACACTTACTATACTATCCACACAAACGGAAAGAGAAAAAACACACACCATACCTACTATCCACACAAACGAACGCGAATGCATAAAACACACCATATATACTATCCACACAAACGACAAAGAGATGTTTTCAAAACACATTTTTATTCAAACAAGCAACTAACAATTAACAAAAACAATAAACAATAACTATTTTTGACAAGGTTGACAACGTTGTGAAATCGTGTTAGATTTCCACTGATGGAAGTCATGAGGCCATTGATGTACACTACACTTCCTAGCTAAAGACAACAGATAGCCATAATGGTCACAAAACCATCGATCTACTTTCTCATCGTTTCTAGAAGAGTTACTATCAAAATAAGTCACTAAATGTTCAAAAGAATATCCAAGACTGCGTTGATGAAGAAAATACACACAATATTGTCCACACACCATAGAATCTGTGCCTTGTAATATCACATTATTGTATCGTGTCGTCCGGGCATTTCTTCTCATAAAGTCCATAATGTCGTCTTCCAAAGGGGGTAATCCATACGAATCAAAATATTCAACACAATCCTCTTGAGGGACGTAGACGGCGACCCAGTGAGTTCCTGGGAGATGACTGTCGTCCGTGTTGATGACATAAGCTTGATGGAATTGAGGTTTGCGATGAGGTAGTTCATCTTTAGCACACACGACAGGATTCCAAGAAGCAGTATACGAACTGTTATTTAAAAGGTAATAAAGTTCCCAGGTATCCATTTTTTCTTGTTCTTTTTTCTTCACAGGTAATGATAAGTCATCAATTCAATCCTGACTATTTTGCTTCAAAAGCTCTGACAAGTAACCGTTTCTTCACTTCGTCTCCCAACTCTGGGCTAAGAGAGCTTCGATGCGATAGATCTCTAGAGTAGTCAATGGAGGGCAGGAATGCTCACGCAAGCCTTTATACCACTCATGCAACACTGCTTCTTCCGAGATGAGACTCCAAGCGTCGTCCAGATACTCGTCCAATTTTTCTTCTTGGCTCATCATCAGACATTATCTTGTTGAATTTGACTGGGATGATCGTTTTGACATCCATAGCAATTTTTCTTGACCAATTCCGTAATTTTATCCGCCAGGTGTTTGGCAAAACAGGACACTAAATGTTGTTCTTGTTCTAGCCATCTGGACTTGACCACTACCTCATCCTCCTCGTCTTGGTCTTTGGGTTCAGCTTTCACGCTATCCTCCCATTCCTTGTCCATAGATTCTACACCTTTCAAAGAGTGATAAGTGTCTTCCATTGTTTCTAATAGTCTAGAATGACTTCTCTCAAACTGTTGATTTCTATGGTATTATCGAATTCGGCATACAAGATGACGTTGACCGTCTCGGTTAGAGCTTCTGCAAACTGAAGTTCCACACGTAGTTGACCGGATTTTATAGGGTGGAAATGTCCCTCGTCGCTGCCTTGGTCTGGAGTGAAATTAAAGACCCACAAAGTGTAACCTCCGACATAATCTTCGTACGAAATACCGTGACTGGTGTTGGTTCCTAGTTGTCCGGTAGCTTCGTACAGTGACAAGTACGATCTCAAGTAATTCTTCTGGGCAAAGATAGGTTCGAAGGGTCTGGTACACAAGGTCTTGCCATCGTGACTGACTTCGATCTTGGACACTCTGTAGTGCTTAAACTGGAAAGGATTTTGATCGTGGGCTCCGTTGAGGGCTGCATTACTGACGATGTCAACGATTAAACGTTTGGGTAACTGTCCTTGGAACAGATGATCTTCGATCTTGGATCGGAGTCCAGCAGCAATGATGAACGTTTTCACTTCTACACTTCGTATCGGATACTCAGCGGTCGTTCTGCTCAATGTGTGACTGATGTTGTTTCCCGCTTTAGGTAACACTTCTACGCAACGCACGTAAGGTCTGGTTTCTTGGATGATGGTTTTGTACTCGTTGGCATGAGCCATCAAATGGAAAGCGACACTGCTACGATATAGTCTCAGACGAATATCCACTCCGTTCAGCAAATACTTGTCTTACAACTACATGCCCAAATGCAAGCGATCCATCAGTTCTAAACTACGGCCTTCCAGGATTTTCTTTCGACGGTCGTTAAAGTCCACATTGTGAGGATTGTCATCGGCCGTCAGGGCTGTGTCGTTAAACGTGTCCTCACCTGCTATGTCAGGTTTCCATACCACGCAGGCATCCAGATGAGTGCTCTTGGCCTCTTTTCCGTACGTCAAGAGATTTTCCAGGTATGCTCGCTAAGGGGAAGTATCCATGCTACTGCTGACCAGTTTGTTATACAAGTACAAATCCACTTCGCTGAACAAGGAATGCATGAAATTGTTGACGGGAGCTACTCTGGCATCGGCACCCGGATAGGTGTTGTCCGTTTTGATCACTTTCAGTTTCAGGTACAAGTAACTGCTATTCAGATCAATGTAATCTTCTGGTTGTCCTTTGATTTCAAACTCGATGGGAGCTGAATCCGTCAAAGAGGAGACGGGATGAAATTCGACCCATTGGGGTTCGTGCATTGTCATCACGGTGGGTGGCATGGCAAACAGATCCAGTTCCGACCTGGAACAAGCACAAGACTCTCGGTGCATCATTTTCTTTTTTTCAATAATTAAAAACGTCTAACTCTCGGACAGTTTTTCTTTTCTTAGTCTTTCTAGTTCTAGGGGTGTGAAGTCCTCTGAAAGGGTGTTTTCGTCGTCTTTTTCTGCCTTGTACTTGCTGTGGAGTCAGGGAAGCAGGAATGCCTGACTCGTCAGCGCCCAGGGCATTTATAGGAGTTTCTCGCAGACCCAAAATGTCTTTGCCCGTTTGAAGCAAGACATTTTTGCCTGCTCTCAAGAAATCTTCTTTTGGATTTTGTTTGTCAATGATGACATTTTGGAGAAATTCTTTACCTTGCGTCAACGCTGCATCTTTCAAGGCGTGCAAACCCCGTGTCACCATCGGTTTCAAAGCAGGAGCCGCCGAAAGGAAGGCTGATTTTAGTATATCTCCTAAACCATGTCCTCACTGTCGAGCGACTCCTTGGTACACAAGATACATGACTGAAAAAGGGTTAGAGTAATCGTTTTCGAAAATGGAGCTTCACTGTGACTTTCCCTTTGGTGAATGGAATATTTTGTCCCAGATCTCCTTTTATAGTAATGTTCACAGTGTCGAAATACGACTTACTGACGGGCAAATAGTGAGGATGTACAAATTCGCGGTGAACGTGATAGGTGTTTGCACCTTCCTCGTCAGCGTTCTTGGCAGAATCCACTTTGAAAGGAATGACACGCAGTAACGGTACGGAGGTGTGTCCCACCACGTTGTAATGCGCCACATCGGAGCACACAAAGATCAAATTCAGTCCTTGGTTCATTTCTACAGGTAAGCGAAAATATTTTATAAAATCAGAGTTACTGGTCACGGCTGGCATTTCGTTTGCACTCTTGATCAACTTGGGGTCTCCACCGAAAATGTCATACAATTCAGGACAAAATGTAATGGCCAATATTTTGTCCTCTGAAAATTTGATGATTAGGCGACAAGCTATTTTGTGGTCTTCGATCGTGACACTTTTCTGGTTTTCTCCAAGACCTTACCAAACACGTTATTGAACCTGTCAGCAATGGCGTTCACCAAATGTTGACCACTAAAATAATAGCCTGAGGAAATTTTCAACCGATAAGTGGTTCGTTTAATTTTGGGGTCCTGTGATTTCATGGAGTCGCCTATGGTGCGTTGATCCAAGTGTTGTTGCACTTGCTCGTCATGAACTTCTGCCGTAAAAGTGTTTTGATTTTCGACGATGTTTTTGATTTGTGTAGGGTGAATCATTTCCACTAAAGCCACTTCCCAATAGGCTTCGTGATCCAATTGGATGGCCTGAGGTAATCTGGCCGTGTAACAGCACAAAGTGTTATTGGGAAACACCTCCATGGAACTGTCACTGGGTAACGTTAAGTAAAATTGGTTGTTCATAATTCCAGAGTTCTAGTGTCCGAGGAGTCGCTGGAAGTCAGAGGAGTGTCTAAAAGAGGATGGTTAGGGTGACTGTTGGAAGGGGTACTAACGTTGGACACAAGACTCCCGTTGTTGTTCCCGTTAGAGGAATCTTTCAGAGACGGATTGGGAAGAAGGTAATCGACGCAACTGCTGCGTAAAATGGTCCACAATTGTTTGTCTCCTTGTTGCAAACTCAAATTGGCAATGGCAGCACCGATGACACAATACACCACAAAGATTTGGCAGAAAAAGACGATTTGTGTTTCAGGCACACGTTCTCCACACCACACCCAAAAGGGTTGCTTTTGTAGATCTTGCGGAGAAGAACTGGGGGAAGGAGTGGTTACTGCGGTAGCTGAGGCTGTGTTGAATGGCATAATGGTCACTTCTTTTTATAGTCGGTGAGTTGCGAAGAGTCGATCCAAGAGTCAAAACTGGTCGGATATCCTTTCCAACGTACTTTGACTTCTTTGTCACGTCGTTTTCCCACTTTTCGGGTTCTTCGATCGAGAATGCTTTCTATCTCGTACACGTCGCCTTCTTTTTGGTCACACGTTGTAACTCGGGCAAGTAAAACATTCCTTTTAACAATTCCCCGTTCATTTCTTCCAATTTATAGACGAGAGGATGACGGCCACGCACACGTTCGGTGACACGAAACAATTCGGTGGTCCTGTTGGGTAAGTAACATTTGTCGAAAGTGCGTTTGGTTTTCCCAATGCGCACCCAATATCCTGCTGCCAACACTCCACCTTTCTTGGGGACAGTCACCGTCGGGGACGTACCAAAGAGGCGCTCGAAGACTGTCACTTCGTTGTCGGGAGTCATTTCTTGGGGGGCACGTCCGATGCTCCGATGGTAAGATTGGTTGTACGATTGGACTAGGTGTGGCAAGACGTCGACGTACTTGCGAGTGTGTTGATGTGTAAAATATTTCCACATGCGTTCTTTCAAGGTGCGTTGAAAACGTTCCACAATACTGGCTTTGGTTTCGGGATTCTCGGTGGTGAAAAAATCAATGTCACGTTTCTTCAATTCTTTTTGGAAAGCTTGGTTCAGAAATTCGGTGCCTTTGTTGGTTTGCCATCGATGAGGGTGACACCCGCTTTGCTTCAACACCATTCTGAGGGCTCGCACTAACTCACTGCTCGATTTAGAACTCAATGGTACGACCCAAGCAAATTTGGTAAAGACGTTGATGACACAAAACAAATATTTGTAGCCACGACTGTAGGTGACCAAATGAGAGACATCAGCTAAATCAGCTTGCCATTGATGATCGATGCCCTCCATTCGGGTGCGACTTCTGGAAAATTTTCGTCGAATGGGTTTGTGTAAGACGTACATGGCTTGTTCTTGTAACCAGCGTTGGACTTGAGGAAAACGAACACTTTTCAGTCGAGTTTTGGCAGCACGATACAATTTCTGAACTCCTCCGTAACCTGCAGGATGGGATGGATCATAGTAAATGCTGGCTAACACCTTCTCCATTTTTTAATAAGTGATCCACTCTTCGCTGATAGTACTCTGAAGTGGTTTAGAAACGGCTTTATGTGTCCGATGTAACACAGGAGTAGAAGTAGAAGGTAGTTTTGGTGGTAGTGGCCGTGGTGGTAGTGGCAATAGAATCGCTTCGGTCTTCTTTTCTTTTTTTACTTCTGCTTTCCTTTCTTTCTTTTTCACTTCTGGAGAAGGTGGAGTGGACATCATCTTTTTAACGCAAGCCTTAAGTTCTTCTCGTTGGGGTGTAGGGGAAGGGGTCAACAAGGACGCTGCAATCTTACTAGGGATGGGAGCTGCTGACGGTGTTTGAAAGACTTCTTGCCTCTTCTTCCTCAGGTAACCGTGGGGCTGCATCTGTCTTGACCGCTGGGGGTGGCAGTGGTGGTGGTGGTAAACTTTTCATCATTATCTTAAAATCTTTCAGAGTTGGCTGAGCTGTTTCGTCTAAAGCTTTCTGGTGAAAGAGCTGCAGTCGTTGCAACAACTGACCGTACCGTTGCGATTTTTCCGTTTCTGACAAATCGCTGCGATCCTTCAATGATTGCAATTCGTGTTGTAACTGGGACATCTCGGTCAAATGAGGATTGGGAGGTAAATGTGGGGTCCGTTGTTCTTGCCAACGATGGTATGCCATCCATCGTTTGCAAGGCACTAAAGCCCGTTTTCGTCCTTCCATTGGATTTCAAGGATCATTTCTGAGATCTTTTGACTCCAGAGGTTCCTTTTATCTTCTTGATCCTTTTTTATCTTTGACCTATCCCTTGTGAAGCAGCTCCCGCCATGAGTCCTGTAATCATGGTGACCAATGTGGCTTTCAACATCGGTGCTAACAACAGGTGCACAAATCCTCTGCGTTGTACCAACATCTTTTTCTTTTGACGAATGGGTATTTCTTTTGGAACATTTGGCGAAGAACGTGTCGATGTTTGGCTAAGCATTTTTTCTGATGTGGAGATAAAGGTATCGTGCCTTTCAAGACATTCAGACAACATTCGCACTCGGTATCGACGACGCCTTTGGAGGCAGTTTGAATCATTTGTTTTCGCATGGGTGGAGGGGCTTTGGACAGGACGGACAACATGTCCCAATGTTTGGCTAAACGAGGAGGTAGTCCTTTCCTTTTCTTGTTTAGCTAGAGAGTGGTGTGCACTTCTTTTAGGGGACATCTTTGTTTGTTGGTTCCGCGGCACACACCAAAAAATACACTAACGTCGATGACTTGGCACACAGATTGTTATCCTTTTTTGGGACTATCGCTTCGTCATAAAGGTAACAATTTGTTTTCCAAAATCGCCAAAGAATCCTCCTCTTTGGTGACTCCTCTTTTTCTTTGGACGAGTGTGTTTTTTCAGCGGACGACGTCTATGTTTGACTAAGTGTTTTTTTCGGATGACGAAACTGTCCTTTAATTTTTCCCTTTTGAACAGGAGAAGAATGATGAGAGATCTTTTGGTGCACAACATAGACTAAAGTACATGGCTTCACATGCGTCTTTTTCTCTTATTTTTTTTTCATACCGTATTTAGCTGCATTGAGTATCTGACCTACCCACTCCCTGTCAAACATTCCTCCTCTTTGGTGACTTCTTTTCTTTGGACGAGTGTGTCTTTTCTGGGGGTGACATCGATGTTTGGCGATGCGCTTTGTTGGATGACGAGACTGTCCTTTTCTTTTTCCTTTTTGGACAGAAGAACGACCATGGTGACGGTGTGCACTTCTTCGCGGGGACATCTTTGGGCGTTCAGGAGCACAAAAGCACTGATCCCTATCGTTTGGCTCGAGTCTTTTTTATACTGGAATGCGTCGCCACTGATTGTCGGCTCTTCGTATCATTTTCATGGCAGGCATCACGCGTCGTGGAGGGGTTCGCAACGGACTCAAGCGGGACTGATCTTGCTTGGACAAATCCAGTGAACTCTTTAACATACCTGATTTCTCATGGACTTTGATTTTGGGGGCAGGTTCTTTGTGAGCAGCGGCCATTGCCGCTAAAGAGGAAAAGGGTGTCACCGCTGGAGGAGACGTTTTTGAAGATACGGGTTTCCAATGTTTCATCAAATTAGGAAAGACGCGTGTCAAATCGGATTTGTCAGGCATCACCAGCAACGGAGAAGTGGAAGATGTTGAGGCTACTGGAGACGCGGTCACCGTTGTTGAAGCAGGTCGTGGTTTGAGAATGTAAGGTTGCGTCCTGGTGGCAGTACCTCTCTTGAGGGTAGAAGCTGTTTTCAGTGGGCTTTTCTTTATCTTTTTTTTGTGGCTGTGACCTGGTCTTGACACCGTTACTCTTTTTCGTTTTCTACTGGGTACGTTTGGGCGTGGTTTTTTGCTGAGGACTATTTTGGGAGCATTAGGATCCCATTTTAAGAGGGAACGAATGATGACACCTCCTAGAGAACCGCTTCCTCCAGGTTTCAAAATGATTTGCTTTTTGGTTTGAGTGTCAATGCGAGGATCTGCTTGTTGCGTCAAGGCTACATTGTTTCTCTCAAAAAACGTTTGGTTTGATGTGGAATGTGAATCATGTCTTGCAGTAATTGATGTGATGTCACCGTAAACCATCGTAAGACTTCTTTAAGACTAGCTTCTAGGACACGAGCACGTATTTGTGGATTTCTTTCGTGACTGATACCGTACAAGGCACGAATCAATTTGACGGGAATATGAGACTGAAGTGACGTCATGTTGACGATGTGTGAGAGAGAGCCCAAGTGACCGAGGTTTTTATAGATATTTTTGGTTGTTGTGGTTGTTGTTAAGTCGACGAAGGAGACGTGTACACGACAGGCCCTCCGTCTTGGCACCAGTGGTGAAACAGATGGGTACGAAATCGCAAATAATCGGGAGTGGTGGGTTCTAAATCCACGAGTAAATAAGCGTGTGGGGTTTGAGTGGCATCGTCGTACGCATGAGTTAGCCACGGCGTTCCTAACTGTTTGGCTAACACTTGAACTTGCGATTTATCTCTAGGGCTTTCCAACAACACCACGTAATGAGCATTCAGACTGATGGTGCTATGGGCTTTACTTTGTTGAAACAAATTTTGGGTGATGTAAATGACACTGGCATTACGATGATGCCCTTTGCGCGTAAACCAGAGTTTAATTTCTTCTTCGTCTTCTCCTAACATGTCGTCAAATATAACCAAATGGGTTTGACTAGGGTCAGACACGATCCCGTCGTCTTTGCCAGGAATTCCTTCCACAAAGACGATGGAATCGCCTTGACTTTCTCGCAGGAGACTGTACGCCGATAGCCACTCTTTGTAATACCACACGATTCGTTGAGGTGGACGATCGATCAAATGATGTTTATATTCGATCAAACCTTTGAGAAATAAGGTTTTGCCTGAACCGCTAGGTTCGACAATGAGCATGTTAAAGGGATGGCGAAGATACAAGGCATCCCAACTAGTCCGATCTACGTGTTCGTCGATGACTTTGAAAGTGGAGGAAGAGGGAGGAGAGACAGTAGAGGCATCCATAGTAGTAGTGTAAGGAATGTCACTTTTGACAGGAAGACAGACAAGACAAGAGTTTTTATACTTTTTTCAGGACACGTTTATTGTCATCTTTAAAAGTGAACAACACGAAAGACAAAAGTACATAAAAGCCAAATGGCTAAGTACATGAATAAAAGACACGTCAAAACGATCATACTAGAATATAAACAAGTCTCTGTACAACATTTGTGGTGATCAAGAGGTGAAACTGTAGGGGAAGTGTGTAATGTGTTTAGAGTCTCTACACTCCTTGGCACAGTCACACAAGGGTCTTCCCGGAATGGTCTTTCGGGGATGTCGATAGCGGTCCTGCCCTGAAGAGAGTGGTTCGCCTCGGTCACGACTTCTTCTTCTTCTGGCACTGTCACTAACACTGGTTTAAAAGTTACTTTTTTCACTGAACGTTTTAACTTTTTATGATGACAAATCTTGGGCATAGTGTGCTACTTCTTTTGTCCAAACCTCGAAACGCCAACTTTTCCAGTCACGTAGATCTTTCTAGTGAGGATGTAAGTCACAAGCTACACACACCATCGTACACATCTTCAGTACCTAAAAGTTGACGAATCTTTCTTTCCTGTAGAGGCTGTCGAGAAGTATCGAGATGAAAGCGCAAAGCTTTGAGCAGAATGAGTTTTTCGTGTACATTTAAAGGAACCACTGTCATGCTTTTTGGAATGGTATGTACTGTTCGTAAAGAGTCCACAACGAATCGGCTGGTAAACAAAATCCCAGAAAGCAAGTCACTAAGACACACACCACACGTCGAGCCCAATTCGTAATAGGCGATCGTAATCCTCCACCGTTTGAATAGTGTCATTGATTTCCTTCCACGGAATCTGTTGTATCTCGAATGATAAAGATCGTGGCATGGTAGTCCGTTTTTATACCTCTTTTTGTCGGAGACAATAAGTGTACTTTTTGCACAGAGATGATCGTACTCCAGTGGCGAATCTAAATTGGTTATTCACTAACTTGCACATCAAACACCGTTCAGAAGTGTCCTCTTGAACTAAGTTTACATTGTGTAAAAGATTTTGGTAACCCTCTAACTCATCTTCTGGAATTCGTTGCAGTATGTCTACCTTGTAGTAAAAAGAATCAGTAACAAACCAATTCTTCTCGCCCAGGGGTAGTCGAACAATGTCTGACCATTGGAACACTTTCGTCAGAATCAGTCCTTTTATAGCATTCAGGTACCAGTGGTTCAAACATCGGTGACATAACGGATGCAATTATTCTTTGCGTTTCACTTGTATTTTGACCAACTCGCGGTAAATGCGTTCTCTCAACTCCACAGGCAAACCACGAATGTTCTCTTGTAAAGTATCCATGACTATGTCATTCAAACACTTCTCCTAGAGCGAAAGTAACGAATGTAGTGAATAATTTCTGGCCACTGCCATTCCAGGAAACGGTCAAGAATGTCAATAAAATCTTCAAATCTAAATGGTCTAAAGCGGAATATACGGAAGAACGCACACTTGATCCAGAGAAATCTGACTTGTCTGTTGACTTTTGTCAATTTCCTCTTGTGAACTTCTCGACACAAAAGTTATACAGTCACCCATTGAGATTTTGCTCTGGCAAGTCCCAGCCAATTGTCCTTGTAGATCTTCTCTTGCAATTCGTCTGGTAATGTTTGAAGATTATTTTTCCAATGGGGTTTAAATACTTGTCTAGGTGTTGTCCATCGTTTAACTCCTAGCCAAGCAGCTGGTTTCTTAAACGACATGGTATGCCCACTTCAATGACGAGGTCCCACTAAAGGTAGGTAGTGACAATCTGGAGAACATCGAGTATGTTCCAGGTAAGCGGAATCTTTCTTCTCCCACTCGTGAAGTGACACACCACAACTGAAGCACTTGACTTTATCCCCTTCACCCAAGTAGATAAATCCGGCTCTAGCTAATTCTTCGGGAGTAGGTCCTCCCAGATATTTTGGCCATTTTCCTCGGAAGGTTTGGATCCGACTTTCAAAGTCGCAGTATTCAGGCAAACGCACAGGGAACGAATATTCGTCTTTCACAGGTTCATTTCGATGAGGGTACGGTGAAATATACAGTAGTTTGCTCTGTTTGGGATGACATCTGTAGGGTGGTAGCCGCATGGTTTTACATGGTTGATGACAAGGACAATGAAAACCAGTAAAGTGAAAAGGTGTACGATAACGAGTGGCATCGCTTTCGCATCCGTCTGGTTTGACACGCACAGCATCACTTTCCATGGTAGGTCTAGTCATAGCAAAGTTCCCATGATGTGATACTGAATCGCTGAGGTCACAGCGTACGGCATCCCTGCCATCGTAAGGCACAGCATCGCACTCCACTTGAGCATCACCGATCTTGAAGTGTGTCTGTTTGAAAGGATTCATCTTTCTCGCTTGGTATTGGTAGTGACAATGAACAATCGGTCTTGGACGTTGTCCCTTTTTATATGGCAATGATGAGGTAAAACGGGATGGTACAAGTACGTGGGAGGCAAGCCTTTGCACTTGATCAATCCTTCGTATTGGCGAATGTTGTCCACGTCGATGTATTCCGTCAGCAATTTCGGGTGCCCTGAGGAAATGTGACAGTATTTGCACACGTACGGATACAGCGAACACACGTCCAAGTATTTTATTTCTTCTCCTTTCTCTTCGTCGGCCTGGTACAGCAAACAGGTGGCATTCGTCCTTCCTCCGTACAAACTGTCAAGCGGGTTCAGTGGGTCCACCAGCTTGTAACTTTCCACGATGCGCTTAATTTCGGGATCGGTTTTCAATCGCTGATCGTACTCGTGTTCACACATTTCTACCACTTGGTATCCTTGTTCTTCTAACTTTAAGCGCCACTGTCAAGTGGCCTGGTACAAGTCTTCCATGGTTCGTTGTAAAAACTGATTTTTAGTGTCACGTTCAGGGTAACAGATCGGACATCCGTGAAATAAGCACCCGTTAAACTCGTACACGATCTTGGGGTTTTCAAAGTCCCAGCCATCCACCGAATACCTTCCGATGGCTTTTTCGCCTCTTGCATTGCGGGCGTGTTGGATCCATTTGTCTTCCTTGTCGCACAAGTAATGTAACCAGCGTAGGGCTTTGACCGAGTATTGACGTTTGGCAAAATTGGTCGTTTGAGGGCTTATGACAGGCAGGGTGTTTTCGGGCGTGAATCGTTGACGGTACACTAAGGAACACGCTTTGGCAATGGTGCAGGCTTCTATCAAAGGATCAATCTCTCCGTGCTCCATGAACAGTTCTCGAAATTTTCCACAGCAACGCCGTAAAATGTCCACCTCGGAACGACAATATTTTAACATGTCTTCCTGAAAGTCGAAAGGGTCCGAGGCGTGAGCGTGGTACCATGCGCAGAAAGCTTCTCGTTGTTCGGTACGCATGTTGTCGGGGTCGTAGTAGTGACCCTCCGGCAAATGGGGTAGAATAGCGTGTTGATTGTCATCGGTATTGAAAAAGTGCGAAAAATATCCTTTGGCCATTTCTGTCATTCCAAATGTTTTAGGCATGCGGCTGAAAGGCATGACCAAGTAACTCATCGAATCTTTAAACTGCACTTGTCCCACTTGCATGGAAACGATCTTGCCTCCGTTCAAAGTCACTTTAGGACGTTCGGTGCTTTGTTCAGTATAGTATCTCAAAAGAAACTGCCCATCGTATCCAGAGAAATTGTGAGCCATCACCGTGGCATAGCGATGACAATCTTCGTAACGTTCGATGTCTTCTTGACTCCACGTCTCGTCGATAAGGTCTAAGATCCATTTAGCAAAATCGGCTAGCGTGTTCGGTCCACGAAAGATTTTTTCACATCCTCCAGGAATCTTGCTACAGTGAGGGCAATGAGTAAAGATAGGATCTTGGATGCACTTCTCACACGCTCGGTGAGCCACGCAGAAATTAGGATTGTGAATGCCAGTCTCCTGCATGCATTCGAAATCGAAAAAGATGAAATTCCCTTTCTTCTGGTCATTATCTTCTTCTTCTTCATGTTTGGAATGGATTTTTGAATGTAGCATTGGTGTTCCAAGTCCACGATTTGGCGATAAATGTGACATCGCTTCTTTCCTGAACAGACGTGCGCCTTGGCACTGTTGGTACGTATGCCTTGTCCACAAGTTGGGCACAATCTCAGGAGTTGGCAAGCACATTTCTGCTGTGAACCTTGCGTCTTTAGATGTTCTTGGTAACAGGTTGAACTGGCAAACGTGCGCTGACAAGCAGAGCAATGCAGTCGTTCTTGTCCTTCGTCCAGGCAGGGCTTAGAGGCTAAACATCCCTCACATTTCGATCCGCAATGCTTGTCTTGCTCTCGATTGTTATAGCCATAGTCACATTTCTCACAGTAATAACCGTATCCCAGGAAACCGGTGATACTGGTAATGGCATCGAAATGTTCATCGTGATGATAGACGTGAATGTATTTTCCGTCTTTGAAATTTTTGCCTCGAAACAACAGAGGTCCGCGAACTTCTTGATGGTGTACTTTCAATTTGTAGCGTGGAGCAAAGACGTCTTGCAACTTTTGCATTTCACGAATGCCACAGGGTGTGTCTTTGGAAACGCCAGCTTGCTGTAACAGGAGTTCTGCTTCTCTTCGTTGCTTGGCTCGGCTAGACTTTTGAATAGTTTGCCAGGCTCGTTTCCATTCTGCCGTGTCGTTCTTGTCGGCATCCGTTCGTCCCACCACGATGGCACTGGCTAAACACATCTTGTCTTGAAGATTGTTAATTTGAACGATGCTACGCTTGACGCTACGAATTTCGTTCACCAATAACACCTTTTGCGTTGTCCTGTCCCTTGGGGAAGAGAAATGTGGGTCATGAACAGTGTTGCTTTTCCATCAGTGATGTGAAACTTTTCGTTGGATTGCTGCACGTGTTGAATCTTGTCGATGATTTTGGAAGGTGTCAATTCTGCTGGACTGCTAAACTCGATCCAAACGGGGTACTTCAAACTGTCGTGATGAATGAAAAATATCAAGCGATCGTCTTATTTGGCTTCACATTGCTGTTTCAGTGTGGTTAACAAAGAATCCCACACATTGGTGATGAACCCCTCTGCTTTCTCCAGTGGTACGTCGGACTTGAAATCTTTAAACTTCACCGTGTACGTGTAGGCTGTGGTTCTAAATTTTCTAGAAGAGCGTTTGTCCGTCTCTCGAATGTGGTAGTACTTTTCAGGGTTTACTATTGGTGATGGACTTTGACTTGGTGTAGTCTCTCTGGGCCTAGATTCTGGCTCGTTCATCTCATCTTCAAACTCACTGGCATGAATTTGAGCCAAGACTTCAGCTACTGTGCGAGGCGATAAATCACGTTTCTGCCTCTTACTTTCTTCTCCTTTCTTTACGAAATGATGCGATCGTTTCATCTTGACTGCAAAAAGTCAAATGACTACATTTGAAACGCCATGGACCCCTATATATCCATGTCAGACTCAGTGTATATATAAAGGGCTGGTGCTTTCCCTCTCAGTATTCATTTCGCTCTCAAGCCGACCAGCACGTTGGAAGAACCCACACAAATCGAACTTCTGATTAGACCTTTGCGAGGTGTCATAAGAAAGTTTTCTTCAGACAAGCCGACGGATTACTCCCCCTCCTTTCGAGATAAAAGTCAAGATACTTGCTATATCTGTCAGAAGAAAGGGCATTGGGCTACAGAATGTGCAGACCGTCAATAAAGCAAGACCAGTGTCAAAAGAGACAAAAGTCAAGATACCTGTTATCATTGTCAAGAGAAAGGACATTGGTCTTCAGACTGCTCTAAGAAACAACAGGAGCAGGAGGAGGAAGAAGAAGAGGTACCCTCGGTAAAAAAAGAACCCCGACACGTTCAGAAAGAGAAGACAGAAAAGAAAAGAAGACGAGAAAAAGTCAGGAAGAAGAGGAGGAAAAAAACCGTGAAAGTGAAGAAATTCAAAAAAACAGAGAGAGTGAAAGAAAAAAGACACAGAAGAAGTCTATGAACTTTTTAAAAAAGTGTTGTGTTGTGTTGTGAATTGGATTGTAAATATTTGTACTAGAACAGACCAGACTGAAAAAACGTAAGTGTCTCCTGGTTTTGATTTTTTAGAATAAGGGTCTACACTCACGCACTCACAACACGTCTATTATCGGGTAAAAACAGGGATTTTGAGTTTTAATCGATTTTGGCAAAACGAATACTATCTCTTTTCGAAAGAAATGAGTGGCCCTGAAAAGGACCTTTGGGTTTTTTTTGTTTTTTTTTGTTTTTTTTTTTAGAACAAAAACAAACTCAGGAACGAGAAACAATCAGCTTTAACTGCCTTAAGCCTTTGCCACGGCCAAGGCCTACTTCTGGACTTGCTCCCGTCGATGATTTAATAGAACTCACTAGGGGTGGTATCTTCGGTGTATTAACAGGGTTGGACTGTTTGGCTCGGGAAGGTCTTTTTCTCTTGGGTCGTAATACAGAAGTCTGATACATTTGTTTCAGACTTCTTAACTCGGCCAAAGTGTCCAAGAGTACCATTACCGTTTGACTTTCACTGTTCTCCTTCTCTCCTAGACTTTGTTTCTTCTCTACTGCTCCTTCTTCTTCCTGTCGTTTCCTTCTTGCCTCTTCTTCTCGTTGTTGCTGTTCAAGGAGAAATGCTTCTTCTGCCTCTTTCTGCTGTTGTAAAAATTTCTCCAATTCTTCTTTCTGTCTCTGTTTAAAATCCTCGACGTGTGGTAAAGAAGGAGAAGGTGGCGAAGGTGCTGGTACCGGAACAAATTCTTGCGAAGAAGAAAGAAAATCCGCTAAATCCCAATTGAAATCAACCTCTTCTGGTAGTAGTCCTGTGTTAACTTTGGTAGCCACTGCTATGCCATCGCTTCTCGTCTCCAAAGCCGGTGCACCCAAATTCATTGTCTTCTTAATTTCAGTCATGTTTCACAAAACAATGTCGCATCGATTCACTGCGCACAGACGCTAGCGCACCTATATAGGGAATGTGACGTCACAGGTAGCTCTCTTCGGATTGGAAGACAGACTTCGCGAAGTGACTGAATTTTGTAACGCGTGTTGGGATTGGTCAATCCGTTTCGATCCGCTCTTCCACTATAAATAAACGAGGTTCACTTCATTCCCTTCACCTGTTCTCGTCACAAAGATGTGGACCAACGTTGCATCCTCTACTTTCGTATCGTCGTTGTTTCTCCGTACGGACTTACCTATGTATGTTAAATCATCATAGACCATCATCCGGATTACAGATACGACTGTTTGGAAAAGAAGGACCTATGTGGAAAGACAAGGCTGTCTGAAGCGGACTCTCATCTACGGACCAGAGGTTAGACAAAGTTTGAGGAAGAGAAGAACACCTATGCGATGCCCTCTATGTTAACGGAATGGTGTTAACATAACAAACAACGGCCTTTTTCAGGGCCACTTTCATATGCCTCGAAAAAATTTATTCTTTCTTGCCTAAAAAAAAAAATTTGTATTCGATTGTATAATTTATGTTTAACTCCCAAAAACATTATTCTCTTACCTAAATTTTTTTTTAGTCGGTTGTATAATTTGGGTAGGAAAGATTGATTGCCATCGCATCCAAAGAAATTCACAGACCCGATGCACATAAATATCTGCTCGATACGCCAAGGTGTATATACGGTTATCATATTGGAACCTTGGCTAGCGACGATGGCCAAACAGCAACTCGCCAGATATTAAAACAGTGACTTCAAACAGTTAGACAACTTTGTCACAGGTTATGAAACATTGATTAACTTTTCTGAATCCGAATCATGAGAAAATAATAACGTTTTGATCAGAAAAGAAAACCACGAATCGATCTATATATTCGGGCTGCTCTTTGGAAATTTATACGCATTATTTTTTATGCAAAAGGTCCGATCGTTCAGGTACCTGTGCCTGACGCTACTAGTGTCATTGTATATATTTTTATGCCACTAAAATGTTGCCAAAAGTAGTGAAACACCACAAAACCACCCGTTCGCAGTACTGGTACCAAAGGTATTCAACTTCTCCATGGTAACGCACTGACGCATAAATTTGCCGTCGTGACAGACTTCCTGAAAGAGCACAGTATCTAATATTTTCCACGCGGTTTATTTCGTTGAAACATATTTTATTGTTAGAATATGATAAAATGGGATTGGGCACAAGTTCTAACAACTTAAATTAGCCCTCTCCCTACATGATACTAGAATTACAACATATTCAACATGACAACATAATAATGAAAAATAATTGGAGAGAGAGAGAGAGAGAGAGAGAGAGAGAGAGGGAGGGAGAGAGAGAGAGAGAGAGAGAGAGAGAGAGAGAGAGAGAGAGAGAGACACAATGACAATAATCCCGATTTGAGTAAGTTACTGAAATCGTCCTGTAGCGGTTATATATTTTCATAAATGATAAAAAATTCAAAATATTTCTTTTGCATCGTCATTTTCCCAAAGCAGTAAATCTGAGCTAGTAGTTGTATATGACATTGAAAGTAATTTTCTCATCGACTTAGTTCGTTGCTACTGTACTTGAGACAGAACATGAAAAAATTTCGATCCCACCGCAGGAACAAAAATGGGTGTAAGCAAGTTGAACACGGTAAAGATCAGCTTTTAATGAACATACATTATGTCGTAATCTAGCATGGATAATATCCAGGGTTCAGTTAACACAACTTGGCATTTTGCTCGATACAATATTTGGACATAAACACTTTTTCAAAGCACTGGTTCGATATTGTTCCACAAAGATATTGTTGAGGGTATTAAAGATGTTTTGGTTGAATTTAGCCTGAAATTGCAAATGACGATATTATTTAAACGTCGAAGGTTATAATTTGTTTGTTCGGACACGGGTTGGGGGGGGGGAGTAATTCAATGAAATAATCTGGAGTTTGGCGAGTTTTAATGTTGTAGAGTGTTAATAAAAAAAGTTTTGTCTTTTTCTTCCCAGACCTTCCCACCCTATTTGAAAATAGGGAGATTGCCTACTAGCCCATTTTGGAATTCCTGTAACTATTCTTGCTGTTTCAAGCTGTAGTTTTTCCAATTTTTCTGAATCGATCAATGAGTAATCGTCCCAGACTATACTGGCATATTCCAAGATAGGCCTGATATAAGTTATATACAGTTTTGATAAAATTTGCCAACTAAGATTGTATTTTAGTTTTGGTAGATTGGCTATTCGAGATGATTCTGTTCTTAAAATGCTATCAATGTGACAAGTCCATTTGGTATTTGATGAAAGTAATAATCCCAGATGGTGATGAGAATCCACATATTTAAGTGCGATATTATCAAAACAAGTTCAGGATTATTTGTTACGTTTTTCGTTCGTGAGAAAACGCGGTTAAAAGTGAACACAAAATGCGCTTAATAACTAGATAATCAGACTGATAATCTGCAGAGAGAGAGAGAGAGAGAGAGAGAGAGAGAGAGAGAGAGAGAGAGAGAGTACATGGAGGGGATGCAGTGACATCGGGAATAATTTGAGGGGATGAACTGACATAGAGAGTACTTAGAAATGAATGCAATGACGTAATGTTCATTACTAGGGGACAGGTTCTACAGATTTTTAAACACCCTTCATATCATGACATGTGTAGGCATCTTGTGCATTCAGTAGCGTAGGTTCTCGAAATGCCCTGATGGCCAGTTTAATTTATTTTCCTAATAAAGCGTGTTCTTGAAGGGCACTCACATTTCATCGCAGTATTGACTTTTTTCTAATGCTCCTAGAATACATAACGAAATATGAAGATGATTATGGAGATCACTACGACCATATCCTTGGATTCTATTTAATTGTTCATAAGAATAGAAGGGGGATACAATAAAATTCGATAGAACTTTTGTGTTTTCCGAAAATGCAAATACTTCCATTGGGTTCAAAATGAATGGAGTCGCTGGAAGATTTTCGGATTCTCCATCACGTTACG
>JAECUM010010241.1:0-25609 GCA_016617855.1 Megalonaias nervosa
TAAGTTAGATACTTTGTATCCTAATGGCCTTAATACCAATGAACTATATAAAATTGTATAAGTTTTTTTTTTTTTTAAATTGATAAATTGTATATCATTTATAACAATATAGTTATATGTATCACTGTTGGTATCTATTTTATTTTATTATTTTACTGATTCAGGTTTCATTAGAGACTCGGGTATCTTTTCGATCATGTCATATATATAAATTTTTATGATAATGCATATGATTTATGACGTTACGTAATGACGTAATTCTTATTTTAAAACATAAAGACGTCATCCGCTTCTTTCAAAATATTTTGTGCCTGAAAAAACATACATTAAATGCGAAACTAGCTGCACAGAATTTTCGGCGATTGTGTTGTAAATTTCTATACATACAGCTCTAGTAGTATGGGGTTAATAACGCATAAAGGGGAAAAGCACGCATACATGCTGGTTTCTTGAAGATTGATTTAAAATAAGCAGCCATAAGTTCAGTATGACACAAAGTTTGGTTCCAAAGAACTCTTCACTTAAACACATTTGTTGAATATGCAAAGAATTTGAGGAGTGCTTCAACTTACCGAAAGTCAGACTTGACACGTACAATATCATCCATTATTCATTTACATCTGTCTTTCTGTGATAGTTGTATCTATGGAGAAATAGAAACTGTCTGGTTAAGGACCAACAATTTAATTTGGCAGAGGGGGAAGGGAGGCACTTGGACATTTTTTCAACCCAGATTTTTCCATTACTTCAAGAAAATTAATTCTTTTCAACTAATTGACATAAGTTTTTATCTCCACAATTTTGGGGTAAAATATTCCAGCCCCCACCCATATTCAGAATATGAAATTGGCTGTCCCAATGTTTATTGCAAGAGGGAGATAAATGTCTGAACCCAGTTAAACCTGCAAATTTCTATTATTCTTTGATTTTGACTTTTATTTCATTGTTAGTCAAGTAAGACATACTTGATTCTTCTAAACTATGTTTTATTAACCCCAATAATATTCACTTCAGTTATTAAAAATAGTCAAGAGTTGCAGCCTGTTATTAATATTTTCCATGTTGTCCTTTGATGTTATTGTGCTAGCGCTACAGTAAAATCTGTCTTGAAAGACCACCCATGCTGCACAAGAGAAAGAGAGAGAGAGACAGAGAGAGAGAGCGAGGAGAATATATGATTCTTTTCTTTTGACTTTTCAATGTTAGCACAGTAAGCTATACTTGATTCTTCATGTTTCATTAAATCCGTTAATATTCACTTTTTCTTTAAAAAAAAAATAGAAAAGTGTTGCGACCTGCAAAGAATATTTGTTTTATCTTTCTGTGTCATGAAGCTGGTGTTGATAAAGATACATTCAATCTCGGTGAACTTGGGATTGGTATATATTTACTAGTGTAGAGAGACAAAGAGATGAAGAGAGACAAACAGACAGACAGAGAAAGAGAGAGATTAATTTATGTAGTAGTTCTTCTTTAATTGTGCAGATATGTCTAAATATAACTTGTTAGAAAACAGAAAAAAGGAGACAAATTTAATTCAAACATGATAAACAATATAATGCCTTATTTCAAACTAGGAAAATAATTATGACATATAATTATGCAACCTATTCAGTTTTGAAAAACTGGCATTTCAAAGTTCATTTGGGAACAAAAAAAGGAAAATATTCATACTTTAAAAAACTGTCAACCTTTATTTTAATCACTACCAGACCAATAAAAATGATTGATTTGATTAATGCCCACTGTCAATTACTTATAACTGCACCTCTATGTACAAAACCTTTTCAATATTCAAATCTGAAAAATGGTTATTATGTTCAGAATAACTAGACTTATGTTAAAAAAAGCACTGCATTCCAAAAAACATTCAGATTCAAATTCACATCTATAGAAAAATTGCTATGATAACATGTAAATCTAATCAGGTCACCTGTTTAGGCATATTAACACATATACCAAACTTGATTTATCCAAATTATGTCATTCTTTACTAATTCTGCAAATTACATGTTTATTACAAATAAGGTCCAAGCTGAAAAGTTGGTTTTTATAATTTAAAAAATAACAATAGCTGTAATTGGCTTTAAAATCTAATCATATCATCTATATATGAATACAAATTTGCCTATATAATTGGATCTGCAAGAGCCTGAAAATACTTTCAAGTTGTGTTGTGATGACTATGATAAAGTGTGTCAAATCAGAAGACTCTAGTTCAACCATGCTACTGATGACTATGATAAAGTGTCTCAAATCAGATGACTCAAGTTCAACCATGCTACTGATAACTATGATAAAGTGTGTCAAATTACATGACTCAAGTTCAACCATGCTACTGATGACTATTATCAAGTGTTCAAATTTCAGTTCAACAATGCTATTGCACTAAAATGAATTAAAAACATATGGATGCCCTGGGGGGCATACAAGCATTTCATACTGAAATCTGTGGCTTTTTCAAGTTATGGTCAGACTGATACTATTGTACACCTTTATTCTCTTCTAATCTGCCTGAATGTAACCTATCTAGAGATCCAGTCAGTATGAATCTAGATATTTGCCTCCTTCCTTAAACATGTAAAATGATTAAGTGACTGCAAATAACTGAAAACCAATTTAAAAATTTCCTTGGTTACTAGTAATCAACAAGGTCATGAAATGATAACCTGACATAAGAATGCAATCTGAATAATATCCATGCACAGGTAAAATCCAGGTGTTTTCATTTACAGAAAGAAATCCTCAGTTTTTAATGGTACCATGCATGAGCATAGTCATTGATTCATTGTCATTGGTTCCTGCTTTTCCTTCTTCTCTGCTTCCTGTTTGGAATACTATTTTCCGCAGTCTTTACATTTTCACCGAATTCTAAAAGTTTCTTTTTCATTTCTTTCTCCTCATCGTCAGCATCTCCAGCTCTGTTTCACCTTTCTCTTCGTCTGCTTTGGTACTTTGGGTTCTGACTTAAAACTGGAATGATTTCTACGTCTGTCTCCTTCTCCTGCTTCATCTTCACTGTCTGAAAATTCCTCATTGTAGTGGATACGCTTGTCACTATCTGTAATTGAAATTCTCTCATCTGGATTACCTTTATCCTCATCATCACTTTCGTTCTTTATGCCATCTTCTGGAATGGCTTGCATCTGAACACCAGGTGCATGAGGCAACTCCCGGAGATTCTCAAACAGATGCGTTTTGATTTTGTCCAAGTAGTTGGGTGTATTTTTGTTTGTCATGTTGGAGGAACTGATGTGAAGTTGAAAGTCTGGGCCATAGTACTCAAAGTAATCATTAAATGGTAGTTCATTAGCAAGCTCCTGACCCAGTACCACAGACGTTTCATAGGCCCAGCAGCGGGCCACATTCCTTTTGTTGTATCCACCACCTCCTAGCAAGAGGATGGGTAGGTTCCACTTTTTCATGAATTCCACACATTCTCCATGACCTTTGAGTGTAAGGTTGAAGCAGCCCAGTCTGTCCCCTGATAGGGAGTCAGCCCCGCACTGCAGCACAATGGCACTTGGCTGGTACATCTCCATCACTTTGGTCATCACTGGTTTAAAAACTGATTCATACGAGTCATCGTCTATTCCATCCATAAGCGGAAAGTTGACCGAATAATATTTGCCCTTCTCTGCACCGATATCTGTAAGATCTCCTGTGCCAGGAAAATACCCTCCATATTTGTGGAAGGACACAGTCATCACTCGGTCTGTGGTGTAGAAGGCTTCCTCCACTCCATCACCATGGTGAATGTCAATGTCAACATACAACACTCTCTGATGATATTTAAGAAGTTCCAAAATGGCAAGCACAATGTCATTGACATAACAAAACCCTGAGGCTTCTGACATTTTAGCATGGTGAAGTCCTCCAGCCCAATTGATAGCAATGTCAGCTGCCTTTGTGTTCAGCTTCACTGCTCCAGCAACGGAACCTCCTGCGGACAACTGACAAAACTCATACATGCCATCAAACACTGGGCAGTCTTCTCCCACATGGAATCGTTTCATTTGTTTACTGTATTCGGACAAATTGTCTGGTGTAATGTTCCTGAGGAATTTGATGTAATCATCACTGTGAAACTTTGTCATCTCTTCCTGTGTGGCCTTGTGAGGCCTGTAAATCTCCATTTGTTTGTACAGCCCATAGTTCAGAATCAGATTATGTGCCATGCGAATTCTGTGGGGTTTCATGGGATGCCCTTCTCCATAGTAGTAATTTCCAATGTCCCCATCATAATAATAGCAAATCCGTTTCTTGCTATGCGGTAGTGTAGCCATACTTTCTCAGGGTTCTATGTACCTTATCGGTATAAATTGTTGTAAGCTAAGCACAAGTGAATGTGGTTTCAGAATCATTTTGATACCACTTTATATAAGAATATGATCAAGTTGTCTAATTCACATGAAAGTAACCGGAACATGTTAACCTTTGTGAATTGTTGGTTACCTTTGTTTCCTATTATTTGAATTAACAATGGATCAAGTGACATTTTGCTTCATTAAGTTCTTAATGTGTTAATTACTAATTATCGATAACAATGGATGAAAAGACCTCTTGACTCATTAAGTTCTTAGTGAGTTAGGTTAGTTATGTCAGGCTGTCAAATAAGGTGAAGTGGTCTGATCAGTGATCATCCAGGTGTGACCTTAATTGACCACTTCCTGTTGAGGCTATATGAAAGTTTGCAACTTTGGGATATTTTAAAATAATAATTAGGAGTCAAATTCAGACTAATTATGTACTCCTAGTCATGACATGCATAATGAGTAGAGTACAAGTAATTGCTGATTTCCCATGTATCTCAAACTTTTATTTCAAATTCTTTATTTTGAAATCTCTGAGATTTCATTTGCCTGATAAGAAAGATGCATGATAATAATGATTTGTTACAATTTTATTAAAAGTGTTCAGTACTGCAAGAAAGTCTAATATTTTATTCTTTTCCATATTTTCCATTAATGAGACAATAACTGCAGAGAAAAATGCCCGTCTTAACTGCAGAGACAAATACAAGATACTAATCATCATAAAAATTTCAGTACTATATTTCATTTAGTTAGAGTTATGTACTCATAATGACCTCAGGTTCATTGACTAATGATCACTTTGAATAATTTTGCCTTATAGTATTACATATATAATGTGTTGTGATACTTGCTTCATTAAAAGTTAATATCAAGCCCCAAGGCTGCAGAAAAATCTGATTTTGGAGAAAAATCCCTATAAATTTTTCCTGCTTCTTCAAATTGGCTTAAAAAATATTTATCTCCATAACTTTTCGGGGTATTTTTTATTGTATTATTTAAGTATTTGTAAATTCCAAACTAAACGATATTCAAAGAGATTGTTAAATTTAAAAAATGTACTGTTTGAATTTAAGGACAAGTTGTTTTCATACTATGTATTATGATAGTGGATACCTATGGCAGATGAAGACTTATTGAATTTACTATGAAACATATGTACACTTTATTTTAGTCTTACATTCTGCCTATTTGGATTCTTATTACTGATTATTACTATCCCAGTTGTTTGAGGGGTTTTTCACTAGCATCTTCCAAAAGCTTTATGATGTATGTATTGTCACTGACGATGATCATTGTGATCATGACCATTGTGGTAGAAGTGGTGATTGTGACGATGGTGTTGATGATGATTGTGATGAATGGTGACCATGACTGCTAAGAATCTGATTATCAGTTATAATTTCTGTACCCCCACCCTCCCAAACCAAAGTTCACACACACACACACACACACACACACACACACACACACACACACACATTATTCTTGTCCTGTTAATATCCTGACATGTTTGAGAAGTATTCATGAAACTTTAAACACAGTTGTATTATGACAACAGTTTATGTTGCATGTTAGAGTTGGTTTTGTCAGATTATTTCTTTAAGGATGGAGGGGGAAAAACTGCTTATGTCCTCTCAAATCTAATATGATAGAAACAGTTATAGTGGTTATAATGTTTATTTAATCACCCAATTTTTTCATGGAAGTACGTCTTTACAGTTATGTAAGTAAATGTACATAATTACAAATTTAAATTCAAGCACTTGAGTACATGCAGATGTCCTATACATTTCAGTTTCAGTAATGCAGAGCCCGTTGATTTATCAACCCAAGCTGTTTGCCTGGATCCAGTATTTAATAAAATCTTTATAAAAAAAGAATTAAGATTTATAATAGATTATCATGATTATAATTGCTTATGGTGGATGTGATATTGATGATGATGATGATGATGATGTGATGTCCTAGTGATGATAATGAAATATCATGCATGGCAACAATGATCGTTAAGAATCTGATTATCATTTCTGTTCATACTTATGATTTGTATACCCCACCCACCCAAACAACAGTGTTGGCACAAAGGAAGCACTTGCACATCTGGACAGACATTTTAATGAAACTTTATATGCTTTTATATGATTACTAGACATTGTGAGACATTTTAATGAAACTTTATATGCTTTTATATGATTACTAGACATTGTGAGATGTTAAAGAATGGAGTCTTATGTTATTATCATTTTAAGAGTTATTCCTATTTTAATTAAAACTTGTGTCATCCATCTGTCACACTCTACACTGGTTAATACCAGACCTCTCTCTCATTACAATGCACTCCATTATAAGATGCTGCTGGATATAATGTGCTATTAATATGGACTCCTGTCCAATATATTACCAATGCATAATATTGGGTGAAAGAGGGCAAGGTAAAGCTTAGTGTTCTCTTTTTATTTCCTTTTCAGAACACCATTACTTAACAAATTTTATATTAAATGATACAGTACAATTTATTTATTTTTTTCTATTCTCTTTTTATGGTGGTTCTGTACACAACCTGGCTCTTGCTATTTATTACATAATGCAGTTGGCAAGTATTGGCAATATCACATCCACCATGCAGCATTATAACAAGGGAGAATTGAATTTAGATTTTATTCAAATTTTATTGTGGGTTGATGTTTGTTACGTTGTTTTCTTTTCTTCTTTTTTATTTTGCATTTATTGCAGATTCTCTCTGTTTTGCATTTGTTTTATTTACTTAGGGAAGTTTATAAGTACAAATTTGTAATTATTTACTTTGAAGCATTCATTCCTAGATTATAATGGAATTTTGGCACAGCTATGATTATACCATTTTTACATCAGACTAATCAAGTTGTATTATTTTCATAAAAGTAACTGGAACAATTGAACCTATTTGAATTTTTCTATACCCTTGTTTATTATCCTCTAATCTAATTACTAATTATAGATAAAAATGGATCAAAAGACCTCTTGATTCATTAAGCTCTTAGTGAGCTGAGTTATGTCAGGCTGTCAAATAAAGTCAAGCTGTCCTGATCAGTGATCAGCCAGGTGTGACCTTAATTGACTAAAGCGCTTGAGTAGGCATACAGGAAGTTTGGGATCATTGGGATTAAAAATTAAGAGTCACCATCAGATAGCTTAAGTAATCTTAAGCATTATGTTTATTGAGTAGAACACAAAATAATTGGTGATTTCTTAAAATTTTAAATTACTGGTTTATTTGACTTGAAATGCAGTGATAAATAAAACTAAAAGTAAATACTAGTTATAAACTACTGGCATTTAATTTTCTTTATTTCAGTTTGTATAATGCATTCATCAATAGCACAGATCCATTGACTAATGATTACTTTGTATAATTTTTCTTATTTATTTATAATTAGAGCACCTTTTAAATGCATTGATTTGACGCTCTTTGGTAAATGGTGTCTTTTTATCTTCATATGATGCACAGTTTATTTAAAGATGATGATGATGTTGATGATGCATGGCGACTGATAGTTAAGAATCTGATTTTCTGAAAACACATTTATAGCAGCTATTCATAACTATTATTTGCATACACCCCCACCTTCAAAACAAAGTTTACACACATGGGGACAAAATATCAGGATAGATATGTATTATGATTACCCATAGACACTGTGACCCATTAAACAATGGAATCCTATGTGATTACCATTTTAAGTGTTGCACCTGTTTGTATTACAATTTATGTCATCCCTCTGGCACACTTATCTCTGGTTGATATCACCTGAACCATTTGAGATATCTTTATTAAACAGGTCTTGCATGTGTGTAATAATAAGATTTTGTGTTCCATGTAAGATTTGCCTTTCTCATTTTGGTACTTTTTATTTTTAATGTGTATGTGTGTGCGTGTGGGTTTGTGTATGTCTGTGTGTGTCTATCCATTAGGCGAAGAACACTCTTTTCTGGTTAATATCCTGAACTGTTTGGCAAATATTCATGAAACTTGGAATGTAGCTGTATCATTACCAACAAATTTATATCGCATATAAGAGTGGATTTGTGTGGATAATTACTTTCAGGAAGAGGGGAGGGATATCACGTAAGCTGTCTACATGCAGACCGATCAAATCTGATGATTGAAAAATTATAGTGGTAATATTAGATATTTAACCACCAAGATTATTTATGGAAGTGAGCCTTGTTAGTGACACAACTAAATTCACATAGCATATTTTTAAATTCAGGCAATTACTTGAGTACATGCAGATGTTATATACATTTCAGTTTCAATAATGCAGAGCATGTTGATTCATCAACCCAAGTTGTTTCCCTGGATCTTGGATATGATGTCCTGTGGAGATATAAAATAAAGAATTTATACTTATGACAGAGAAAGTGAAGATTTTCTAAATTGTCTACAATAAAATTTTATAAACATGTTGCATAAAAAGTAAATAGTGATAAAATCATCAGATGCTGTAATAACTATCAATGATGATGTGATAATGAATGGGCCTTCATCTTCTATGTATTTTTATCACACACACACACACACACACACACACACACACACACACACACACACATATATATATATACTTGAGCACTTACAAACAACGAACACGATGGCAGCTCTTGAGTTTTAGACCACGTACAAATAGTACCTATGGACTTGGCTGAATAAATGGTATATTATTTGGTAAATTTGATAAGGAGATAAAAGAAAAAGAAAAATAAACCAACACCTATTGGCAACGATCAGTTGCATAGATCTTTACAAAGACCCTTGGTAGACGTAGAACTTAACATAATTACGCGAGAGTCTGGTTCAACAAGACAAGACTTTGTATTATGAGGCAAAGGTAAGGTTGTAGCTCTGCATAACTCGTTATAAGCATCATCTGTTATATCTCACTGAAAATTATATAGTGAGTTCCTCACTTTACAGGCTTTCTTTTGGAATTTGTCACACACCCACACACACACACCCCATACACACACACCCGCCCTTGCAAATGATTTGTTCTTGTTTCTTGATGGCCTCAATACCATATTGGAAGAGACGTGACATTGCTGTGACTAAAGCAGAAGAAAAAAGTTCTCATACTCGTCGCCGTTAAAGTGTCCAGTGATTTTGTATTTGAATATTACCACATCACAGCTTATAAAAAAGAATCAAAAGGCTGTGAGCATTCGTTTTCTTTGTACATCTACTGGTTTCAAAAGACCAGAAAAATACCAACATCATTTCCATATTCACGGTTTATAGTGACCATTTTTAAACTTTCTTATACATTAAGTCCCAGATTCTGCAGTGCAAGTTTGATAAAGGAAAACGTGGATATGGTTTAATGATTGGTGTTTTTTTTTTTCTTCCTGGCAAAAACTCGTATTCTAACAGAAATTTTTCATACTGTTCGCGCAGATCTCAAATGATCCTTTGCAACGTCGTACTGCTTTCGTCTCACTTTAGTAAATAAAGGACTGGAGGAATATAAATGAACGTTTTCCCTTGCTGCAACGATGGAATATTCCACATATTTCTTTAAAATCCTGCTTTGACGACGTCGTTAATCTCTCTTGTCAACCTCGTATAATCTCCAGTTTCTAAATATTCCATTAATCGATGTAAAGGTGTATCCAAGTCCGTAACCGCCATTTGTGTCGATTGTAATCAGCAAAGTTCGCTTTTGTATTTTCTCAAAAACGAAAACGTTAGACCTAGTGAAATTGATGTAAATTAGAGGATCATATGTTTGCTGTGAGTTACTTCCCTTGGCGGAATTATATCGCCAAATGATCTGAAAGAGTACGTTATGTAACCTGTGATAAGATCCTCAAATAAACTGGGAGACAATTCTCAGAATACAAGTATAGACCCAAAGACGTTTCATTTGTACACGAAGACAAATTACGCCAAAAGACTTTAAAATCGATGAGACATGTGTACGAGAAATTTCGTTGGAAGTTTTCCTTATTATGAAATTCAATAGCATTATATTGTAGTATCTCGGGAACAGACATGCATGAGTAGTTATTCATTTCGAAGTAATATATATATATATATATATATATATATATATATATATATATATATATATATATATATATATATATATATAATAAGAATGAGGACTTTGTATAGTGCCTAATCTTTAGAAGCTCTAACGCTTTACAACATTTGACAACACTTTAAAAACATATATAATGATATGATTACAAAAATAAAAACAAACACCACGAAATTAGAAAACAGAAAACATGCTGTAAATAGGAGTAGACTTGCATGAGTAGTTATTCATTTCGATGTAATATGTATGTGCATATATATATATATATATTTAGAGAGAGAGAGAGAGAGAGAGAGAGAGAGAGAGAGAGTTCTGTTTGAGAAGTAAAGCCGTAGAATTCAGGAATTAACATCATTGTGCTCAAACCATGCAAAACTAAAAATTAGAGAAATGTACTTCATAACCTAGATAAACCATTATCAACGTAACGAAGGTTTTGTAAGTAATTTATGCTTTATTGGCACTCAGATATTATTACATTTTATCTACAATTTGTCATAAACGATTATGAAATGTGATTATTGCTTCGTGTTTTATCCACAATTTGTTATAGTAAGATAGTCGTATACGTGTTCCCTGAGTTGACATATCACATAGAACCGTGCTTATTAAAACTATATGAGAAAGATATAATCCCCTAAAGTTGAACTTTTTTCTGAAATTAGTAAATTACCCCCCCCACACACACACACACCCACACACACACAAATTCTTAATCATAAAATATTTTGATTTATTTAATTTATAAAACGGATTATACCATTCTATTGTTTTAAAAAATCATAAATTTAATTCTGAAGTATCCATTTCATTGTTGATCACGTACAAGCAGCAAACACGTCAGCAGCAGATTTCTTAATCCCAACATTTCGACGTTATAACGTATAAAAACAGCGCACTGTTATACTGCTGGCAAGTTACAAGTTCATGTGTATCGATTTCACCGTTGAAGACGAGCAAACAACGAGCGCGTTGACAGTTCTTTGTCAGTGAAGAGAAATAACTTGGTCACCTACAGGGGAAATGCGTGTACATCCTTTTATCTGTTTACAAATCATGTCACAAAAGTCAACAACTAGTTCTATCATGAAAATTTTTGTTTCAGGCTGTCTAATCTATATCCTTATGAGTACAGACATGATGTTCTTTTAATTATTTTTAATACCTTCAGAAGAAACATGAATTAAAATCATTAGTCCGACGAGGTGTAACCAGTACAACGTCATACATTTATCTTGGTATAATTGTTATTCGTTTCGAGTTAGTATTGCATTGTAGTCTTTAATGACAATGAATGTTGTTGTTGTTGTATACATGGCGGCCAGTATAAATGGTGGAGAAAGAACCCGGGAAAATCCCGGAAAGAACCACCGATCCATGAGAACTACTGGCAAGATTACTCACAAACCCAAATTGGTCGAACCCATGATTTGTTGTTTACTTTCATCGAATGCGGATCGTCTAACTTCTCACATAAAAGTCACATACAAATGTGACTGTTTGAAACTAAATACTGGACGTTGTTCCTTACACTTCGCACATGTTAAGCATATGTATGAAGGTAGATAGGTACGCACGTACGTGCGTATGTATGTATGAATGTATGTAGTGTGTGTGAGTGATCTAGTTTCATCGAAGATCTGTACAATATAACTTTGAGACTATACATTTTTAATGAGTTAAATCTATTTTTGTTAATTTCGTAACTTGTAATTACATCAGCTGAGTATATAATCTTTTCAAGCTATATTGTTTCTTCTAGTAAACAAATTTCATATAAATGTGTCCCACTGTTTAAATAAAATTTGGATTTTAGTTCATTTATTTATGTTATCAATAATACCGTAAAATACTCGTTTATAAGTCAAGTTTCAACTGCAAGCAAAACAGGCACTGATCTGATGTCGCTTCATGCACCAGCAGAATGGGGTCCATACTGATTATGCAACTGATTAGTTCTAACAAATTGCATAAACCTAGATCTCCCTCCGTATTACCGATGGCTGATCTTGGTTTGTGCAGTTTGCAAGCTGGACTCAATATAAGTATATATATATATATATCTATCTATCTATCTATCTTTCTATCTATCTATCTATCTATCTATATGTATATATATGTGTGTGTGTGTGTGTGTGTGTGTGTGTGTGTGTGTGTGAACATTACAGTTACTGTAGGTATCAGGGAAAGTTTATTTACCCGTTTCACTAGCGGATGATCTTTATTACTCCAGTCAAAATAACAAATCCCACATGACACTTTAAGAGAGAGCATGAAAATTTAAAATAATAGGCCATTAATCGGCATAGAAACCAGCGTTTTCTTGGTATGAAATCATTTTCAAAACTCTTACACTGCCCGAGAAACATTTGCACCCAAGCTATCGGAAGTCACACAAAAACTATAAGGACTCGGTTTTCGTAATCACACGGACAGATGACCTTTTTGGGGTTGGGTGGGTGGGTGGATTAATACCTGTTCTCAAAGTCAAGAAAGGCATGGGGCAGTTCATTTGAAAATTATACATATACAAAATAAAGTAACGTAGGCAAGATGAATACTACAAGTGATAGTCATGACAATAGTTTGTGTTTGTTTGTTTACGAGAATTAATTGTTTAGGGAATACTGAGTCACAAAAATTTACAAAAATCATTACCTTGGCAGCATTTACGTCATTAATGCTTTTCAAACATATCCCTGGATATCCTATTATTCTTTGTTTTAGAAATCAAAAGTCTTGACGAAGACGTTTATGCTATAGACAATGGAGTAAAATGTTAACTCACTTGAAGCTTGTTCTACTTTTGGGTCACTCTGGAACATAAGAAACTATCGGTCACATTTTTGTTTCAGTTTAAAACCTCCGACAAGCACATACACACACAGTAATTTTTCTTTCATTTTTAAAGAGTATGCAAATCAGTTCTTTATCAGATACGTCCACAGACACGACACTGACAGATGACATATTTATCATTGACATGGAAAAAAAAGATAAGACCATGAAATTACACGTAAAGGTTGTAATTATTCCATTGTCTATCTTTCAAAGAAATTATTTCGTGAAGCATTACTGTATGATTATTGACTTGTAATAGTAAATATCTGATCACATTATTTTGCTGTAAACTCACTGTGAGACTAAATATCTAGTCATAAGCCCCTGAATGTATGTTATAACACTGAATACAAATGCAAGAATATTTTATGTAATAATACTAATTAAACGAGTATTGGGATATGACAATGTTCTTTCCATCGAGACTTTAAAATTTGCATGTGTAGACACGACATTTAAATCAAAGTATCCATGATACTGATAAAGCTGTCAAATGGAAAGTAGTATTCATTTCAGTTGGCCGAGTGGTCTAATGCGCACCCCTTTACTGATCACTGCCATCTTACCTCTGTCCATGTTGGAGTCCCTGGCTCCGCCAATGTGCTCATGTGAGAAAACATGCCAGTAGTATGAGTCAGTGGATCTTACCGGGGTTTTCCCGGGTTCTTCCTCCATCGTTTATAGATCCGCTGAAAAATAGTCCTAAATCTAAATAAGAACAACGACAATTATTCATTTCACCATGGTAGACGGCTTTCATGACGGTGATGGCTCCAGAAACAAATGTTTCATGTTTTGTCAGTCAAGCACTGCTATTGCCAAGATGACCTCATTAATAAGTTCCTCAAAGCTGTAATATATGTCCATGTCTGTCTCTGTTGTGCGTTAAGTGTGTATGTGTTCACTGTGAGATTTACCAAGAAATATCTTCAAACTGAAGATTTTGGACAAAGGTGTTAGTTAACGAGCTGTAATAATGTATAAGTAGTTATATGCAGAACGTGTGTGTGTGTGTGTGTGTGTGTGTGTGTGTGTGTGTGTGTCTTTTTCGCTTAGACACATATCGTTTGTACCAAAATGTAATATGAAACTTACATACAAAGAAAGAGCAGTCGGCAGGGTCGCCGACTGGTCGCCGACTTGTCGCATTCTCGGTAGCATTCGCCGACTGGGTCTTCTTCTGGTCGCAGAGTCACCGACTGTGTCGCAGAGTCGCGTCGTTATCCGATCGATATCAACAGAGAGAGAGACGACAGTGCGATATGATGAAATAAGAGCTATCCTCAGTCAAAACGTGTATTACCGCAAGACCTCTGCGTTTCTTGGACGAGCCTTGAGCGCCTGCTTTTGGTGACGAAAGCTGCTCTAACTTTTCAATTCCCTTCCATAACCTCTCTTGATAAGTAAATACTACCAAGTGTATTGCTCTATATTATAACATTGGGTGGTATCCAGAATTAAGATATAGATACTAAAGGTATTGCTGCTATCAAGGACGTAGACCAATTATTTGATATTGCCGCATTTGCAATATTATGAAAGAAAAAAATATGTAAAACCAGAATTATGTTCTCTGAACTCAATTGGATCAAGGATGTATATCGATATACTTATTAACTGAATTTGAAAATTAGTCTAATCAAGTATTATTAATTTTGCAAACTCAGTTCTTCTTATATTCAGTAGTGTATTGCAGTCAAGTTATACAAAAAGTTCCTTTGTCTTCTTTTCTTCATTTTCTAAGGCATGTCCATTAACATTGATTATGCCCATATACTTAGTAAATACTAAACAAGCAGGGGACGTCTTCACTCATACCGCTTCCTGTACACCACCATAAAGCCACAGTTGGCCCGTATATATCCCAGACAGAAAGTGTGACCCTTCCTAAGTGTCTTCGGCACTACAAAGCCCGCCAAAATTTAAAATTCAACATAAATTTAACGAACGAAATATTAAACGCGAAGTAAAATTGAAGTCCATGGGGTTGATTATTACACAACCCACGCCTCGCTAGTATGTGCTTCACGCATATCAATAGTAAAAAGAACAGAAGCAAATAAAATACTTAAATCAAGTTGCTAATCAAAAACTAGCAGAGATTGGCTGATGTACCAATGTCAGAAAAAGAAAAGCAAATTCATAAATTCTTCGCTAGTCTGATAGCTTAGGAAGTGGTCTCATCTTATCCCGAAGTGAGTCTTCGTTTTAGCGACTTCATTAATCATGAACCTCTTCAAGCGATCCACATGCACTACGAGGAGCTTCCCATATCTACCGCATTTAACTCTGTAATCGACGTCACTCAACCTGTCAATGACTTCGTAGGGCCCATACCACCATGTCTGTAATTTCGTTGAAATTCCCCTTTTTCTTTTCGGCGAAAACAACCAGACAAGATCGCCTGCCTAGAAACTCTCCATCTGGTCCTGCCATCATAATAGCGCTTCTGTCGCCGCATGTTGCATTGCAAGTTGTCTCTGGCGAAACGATGTGAAATTTCTAATCTTCTTTCCAATGATTGAATCCATTCATGCGAACTACTGTAACGTTGATCAGATGGTTTTCCAAACACAACGTCTAACGGTAAGTCTGCCTCCCTTCCCATCATCATGAAATTGCGAGTAAAACCTGAGGTTTCATGCACTGCAGAGCGGTATGCCATAGCTAGGAATGGGAGGTGCTCATCCCAGTCTCTTTGTCGTTCTTCGACGAAAGAAGATAGCATGTTCTCTAGCGTTCGGTTCATCCTCTCCACAATGCCGTCGCCTTGCGTATGATACGGACTGGTCCTAGTTTTCTCGATTCCAAGGAGTCGACACATTTCACGAAAGAGCTCACTCTCGAACTGTCGGCCTTGATCCGTGTGAATCTTTCGTGGTACACCAAAACGTGTGACGACTTCCTCTACTATCAGTTTTGCGACAACTGTAGCTTCCTGACAAGGCATTGAGAATATCTCAGTCCATTTTGTAAAGTAGTCGGCAATCACGAGAATATGAAAGTTTCCATTTTCGGCCTTCGGAAGTGGCCCTAAGATGTCAACAGCTATGCGTTCCATTGGAACCCCTGGCGCAATCAACTGCATTGGAGCTCGCCTTTTCTGTCCTGGTGACTTTCGTTTCGCACAGGCCTCACATCACTGGCATCACAGTCGCACATCTTTCTGAAGTCCGACCCAATAATACGCTTTTCTGATCTTCTGTAGAGTTTTTCTGTTGCCAAGGTGCCCTCCACTTCGCGAGTCGTGCACCATGCGTGGAATATCAATTTTCTATTCTCGTGGAACAATAGCTTGACTTTGAATTTCTCCACCATCGTGCGAGTCCCATCTGCGACAGAGTATGGCGTTCTTGATCCTACTGACTCCAGAGGCTTTTCACCAGCACGCCATATCTGGCAACTTCTCCCCACGGTGGTCGTTTCTTGCTACCATCAGCATTAATTGCGACATCCTGGTCGGATTTCGGAGCTTCGGCGAATTCATCGCTACCACAAGAGGTCTGTATCACAGCTACTGGCATATCAGTCGCAACACTCCAATCCTTGTTTGTCGCTGGATCATCGCTGCTTACTTTCGTTTCTTTCTTTTCGGCTTGTGTCACTACTTGAAAACCGCATCACCGCATTGCCTACATGGGCTTCTGGACAAGGCGTCAGCGTTACGATGCATTCTTCCTGGACGATGTTGAATCTCAAACTGATACTGCGACAGGACTTCGATCCATCTTGCGAGTTGCTCTTCCGGATTCTTGAAATGCAGTAACCACTTCAGGGAGCTGTGATCTGTCCTAATCAAGAAACGTCTTCGATAGAGGTAATGCTTGAAATATTTCACAAAGAATGCCACCGCCAATAGCTCTTTTCTCGTCACGCAATATCTTCTCTCAGCTTTCGTTAGCGATAGACCAGCATATGCTACAACCCTCTCGCATCCGTTGTGAACTTGCGACAGGACAGCTCCAAGTCCACTATCGCTAGCGTCTGTGTCAAGAATAAAGGGCTTTTCAGGGTCTGGGAACGCTAATACAGGGCTCGTTGTTAATCGCCTCTTCAACTCATCGAATGACGACTGACAACTCTCAGTCCAGACAAAAGGTCTCCCTTTTTCTGTCAGCCGGTGTAAGCTAGCTGCGATATCGGCAAATCCCTTTATGAATCGTCAGTAGTTGATATAAGAGCATTTTCGAGCTCCAGTGGATTAACAACAATATGAGACTGACTTGGAGTTATTGCCAATTACAGAGCCAAAAATCCTCAAATGGCTCCAAACCCATTATGTCGTCGAGGTACACAAAATATCTGCCACGCGTCCCGAAGAAAGTCGTATCAGCAACGGCGGGTACCGGATGCATTACAGAGCCCGAACGGCATGACACTGAACTCGTATAAACCTTGCAAAGTCGCAAATGCTGTCTTCGACCGATCTTCTGGCTCCATTTCTACCTGCCAATATCCACTCATGAGGTTTAAAGTCGAGAAACAAGTTACTCCTGATAGCGAGTCAAGCGACTCGTTGATCCGCGATAGAGGGTATGCGTTTTTAGCAGTCACTTCGTTCAATTCACGGTAGTCGACGCAGAATCTCGTTGTGACATAAAACTAGCTCCGACGTTAACACGAAACTCAATGATATTGTCAGTGGAATACCTAGTATTGTTCAAAAAACTAATCTGATTAAAATTCCACACGGACAAATTAAAAATATCGTATATACAGTAGCATCAGGATCATCAACATGGACACCACAAAATAACACACTTGAACATCCCGCAGAAGTAACTGGGTTATACAGGTTATCTATATATGGTTCGGAAATTAATGCTGCCACTTCATTATCACCGAATGAATATCGTAATCCTCTATTGGTGATGCTAACCAAGAACATCAAAGAAATTTTTACGCTGATATCAACAGAAATGCCTCCGAGACGTTACTGGTGGTGCCTAGAATTCGTAACTGAAACTAAATTAAATGACGTTGTTAGTATAATGGATCAACCTCAGTCTCGCATCGACGTTCAACGTTACAGATGCAATCAGGTATGTGAGCGTCTCACTAAACTAAATAATTTTATCGACTATTATAACACGAAAATAAAAAAAATACAAAAGACGTATAGTTGTCATCGATGTAGTTGTTTACTCGGTTTCTGCTGTTATTGCTGGAACAGGATTATTATTATCAATGTTGACGATGACAGCACCTACTGTTATAACCATTATTGTTTCAGCATCAACGACTATTGCTGGAGTTCTCGGTATTATAACCAAAAAGATAGATACCTGTACAAATGCTAAATTGCACGATTATATGATTAAATTACATACAGTGGCAGATGCATGTTCTAAAATATCTTTGTACGTTTCTTCGTGTGTCAGTGATGGTGAAATATCCGATACTGAATTTGCTATGATGATGAAAACCTATGATGACGCTTTTAAGGTGATCGCTAATGATTTTAATGAATTAAATAACAACAATAATAATAATGACAGACAGGGAGTTACTTCAGCAGATCGTTACTAATACAACTCCGTCAAAAACTACGATGATATCGTTAAGTTCGACCAATCCTGAATTTAGTGTCAATTTTCCAACATCAATTCCTGCAAAAGAGATAGCATTAGCACAATTGCGAGTTTATTATAGCTGGCCAAATATTAGATCAAAACCATTTGGTGGACTACAGCCAAATAATTCATTAATATTCGCTAATAAGAATAAGCCTGATGGAACTCCTGATTGGCAAGTAGTTGCTATTCCAACGGGCAGTTATCAAATAGAACAAATCAATGATGAGTTCCAACGCAGAATTAAATCTATTACAGGAAAAGAATCAAAAATAGCAATTACTGTCTACGAACCAACACTATCTGCGGTTATTGAAATAAATTCCCCTGATTACTCCGTAGATATTTATCAAAGTTCGATTAGATCAGTATTAGGTTGGCCTGAAGATCCACCGGTTTATCAAAGACCACCAGAACCCCAGAGATCTGATTTCGTCATAGATGTTAAAAAATTTATAAAACCTCCAGAATATCGAACAGAAAAAAATGCTTATCCATGGCGACGATATTTTGGTGATGGAGTTATACATATATAGATAAAACAGAAACCCATTTTACAAAAATAGTTGATGGTAAAAAAGGTAAAATAATAGTACTTGATGTTGATGAAATAAATTCATATGCTAGTACAATTAAGTCTGAACACGGACGTATACTTAATTATCTAAGAAATTTATTTTCCAGCATTAGCACTTCTTACAACGATGACTTAAAAAATCAAATAATTGAAGCAATACAACATTTGAATCAAGTTGCTTCAGACCTAGAGTTCATGAATGATATTATTGTTAACAGAGAAAAAAGATTAGTGAACATAGCAGCAGATAAACGCTATAGAGGGTTGTATATAGTTAATGAAGACGGTCCATCTCAAGGTGTTAGACTAAATCTTCTGTTCACAACAGTATTTCTAAAACATTTCGGAATTACGCGAGAACAACTATCAACATTTATAATTCCTGGATTTAACTCTGAAGAGCTAAAGAAATCAGTTAATGATCTTATTGATGAACACTTTAAAAGAATATGTGATTCATGGAAAAAATTAATACCTACACCAACTATTCTTAAATATAATAATGATCCACACGGTGGTGGTCGACATATATCACCTGGTATTGTTAATATAACAACAACAATTGCAGTCAATCTGGTATGTGACGTAATTGATGATAGTTATCAAGTAGATCTTTCAAAATCTAATCACCGCAGTGGCACTGCGGAACAGGGGTATATACTATATTCATTTAGCCCTAAAGACCTGCCCGGTTGGTTAATTGTGTCTGAACCAATTAACCCAATTTATTTACGAGTTCATAATCCATTTCTGACAAGAATAAATTTCAAACTCACTGACCAGGCAGGAAACATTTTGGAACTAAGACAAGAGTCTCTTAATATTAATTTGTATATACGCTCATAGAACGTCTGATTAAATAATCAGGGGCTGATTAGTAAATACATGAATAATATACAATTTCTATGATTAAAGCAATTGTATATATAATAAAGCGAGATAACTCGGCTATCTCTCTCTGAGGATTAAATTAAACGATTATTTCCCTTACTACTACGTTCGATTTACAGACAACAAATACTTCTTGTTTTTCGTTAATTATTTAGTGACTTATTTCTTTTTCTGTAGGTGATTAGCTGTTAGTAAAGCCTCAATTTGTAACAGAGAGGGATATTGATGCATCTTTTAATTCTGATAACCTTAAATTCACGTCGGTTTATCCGAGTGCGTAAAGTTATTTTTAGCTATAACACATGTGTTTGACCTTAACGAACGATAACTCTTACAGAAAATGTAATGTGCGATTATTTTATACAGTATATATAAAATAATGTTTGTAAATTAAGTAAATATACGCTACAGTTGTACAATAATTGTGATTTTATTCAGTACATTGGTCGTACGTAATTTGTCTGCTTATTCAGTGTTGGTTAACTACATAATAATTTTAAAACGTCTATATGTATGAATCGGAAAATGGCTCAGTGGTATAGTTGTTGAATTATAATACTGACGACCGTGGTTCCATTCCTGTGGCTGACGAGTGTCGACAGTATTCGGAACGATGCCATTTTATATAAGGTTGGGGAGCTCAGCCCCCAACGAATTCAACCCCCCATCACGTTAAACAACGTGGTGAGTGCGTTTTGCATTTACCCCGGGGTTTGATTTGGTGGGGGTTTATTGAATTCGCAATACAGAGCTCCCTAAAATAATCAGTAGCATGCCTGAGTTCTCTACCTCATTTGAAAGACCCCCACAAGGAAACATTCAGAAAGAATGCTAGCCAAATAGAAACAGAACATGGAGTGCCAATAACGGTCATAAGAAAGACATCATCATACAAAAAAAGGACTCCATGAAAGACACAAAGGCTATCAGGGGGTCAAGTGACGGGTAACCGCTTAGGATGCTACTGATTATTTTTGATATTTTTAGGTCAAACATCAAGGTCGAAAGTTAAAACTTGAATGTCAATTATTTTTTTAATTTTAAAGAAATAATTATTATATAATGAACCAAGAAAACATTAATGATATTATTTCTGCTATTAAAAAAATAAAACATAACGGAATACATCTATCTGATAATCTCGATCCTGAGAAAAATATTATGTGATTATGAAATATTAAAACAGAGAAAAATTGACAATAAATACACATTACCATCCAATTATAAATTTGTAAAATTAATCTATCAGTCTATGTTAGAATCCTTGGCGGTGGTAAATGACAAACAGGTAAAGCTGTTTGCGCCTCTTGCACGTTCGATCGAAAATATCAGATCCGAACTATCTCGTGAATACGAGAAAAAGAAGATCGTGGATAATCGTGTAATGCAATTAAGAAAAATTATGTTATTTGATTCTGTCAAAAGTGAGAGTGACACTGAGAGCAGCGACGGAGAAGATACCCATGGCAAAATATAGAGTCAAACTATATATAATTTATTTATTAAGAGTACAGAGTTAGATATATTCAAATATAATCGGCTGATCGTATTTTATTGAAAATGCAGATTTGTATACTTTATTTGCGACAAATTGTACTGAAACAGGATGTATGCTAAAATGTTTTGCAGCCGCATTAATTGATGGGAAAGTTATTTCTTGGTCTGTTTCTGTATTTATGGATTTAATAGCCCTCTTTTTAAATACTTTACATTTTCCAGCATTTCCACGTGCAGAATTCTGACTAGGTGTAATAGCTTGCAGGTTAGATAGCCGATTATTTTTGGGATCTCCATCAATGTGATCAACTACAAGTCCATCTTTGATCAATCCAAAATGACATTCGTAGATAAATCTACTTGATAAATAATTTTTATTTCCAGCACGAAATCTAAAATAACCAAATTTATCAAGCCTACCAACCGGTTTTCCCCCCTGCGGGTCCGGGGTTGTAGAATTGGCCCGCCGAGCCTCGCTACGTGTCGTAAGAGGCGACTAAGTAGAGGCAACCTGTTTGCCGTGGGTTGCGACCCGTGTCGGAGGAGGAAAGGATCCTGGTAGTTGAGCAGAGGCTTTCCGATGCAATACACTACTTTGGCCTCTACTTCTTCTAGACGGGTGGTCGGGATGGGCCCGGTTTCGACAAATCGGCTGGTCACGCCGAGCCCTAGGAGGTTTTTATTTCTCGCTCACTTTCTTTATCTTTCTCGTTGTATCTCTCTTGATACCACCGTTGCCCCTACATTCTATCCCTTTAACTTTCCCTTTTCCAAGTCTTAGAAGACTTCCTAGAAGGCGGTGGCTCAACGGGTCAATTGGGAGGTAATTTTACCGACTGAGTATGTCTTATGGGATGAATCAGGAGGTGAATTTACCTACTGAGTATAACATCTGTGTATCCCTGGCACTTGAAAAATGTCCCCTTGTTGGGCTCTTTGTTGGGTGTACCAAAATTGGATCTGACTCAGATGACGAGCCATGTGGTGTGGATCCATTTCCACGCTTCATGGTTATACAGTCTAAAGATGCCACAAAACCGCTTAATGTACTCTCTCCGTTTGTGAGTAAACAATTACGGGACTGATTGGTACACCAAAAGGTGTTAAAAAGTTAAAATCGGGTTGCCTACTTGTCGAGTGTAAGCGACGAGGTCAAACAGATAACCTCAAGAAAATGAGAACCTTTTTCGATATTCCAGTGACCTCGTTCGCCCACGCAACACTCAATTCGTCCAAAGGCGTGATTCGCTGTCGTGACTTGGCTGGAGTCAGCGACACGGATATCATTGAAGGGATGAAAAACGAAAGTGTCACTGCAGTCCGTAGAATACGTATTAAACGTAACAACAACCTGCAGGACACCAACACCATTATACTCACCTTCAACAAGCCAACAGTACCCAGAGTGGTCAAAGTTGGCTTTCTGCAAGTGAAGGTTGATGTGTACATACCAAATCCACTTCGATGTTATAAGTGTCAGAAATATGGTCATCATGAAGACCGCTGCTCAAGAAGCCAAATATGTGGCCGATGCGGAGATCACTCTCACCAGGAATCTGAGTGTAGAGCCACTCCGCATTGTGTCAACTGTGGAAAGGAGCACCACGCCAATTCCAAGGATTGTGATACCTGGAAACAGGAGAAGGAAATACAGAGGGTTAAATATACATCCAACATTCCCTATCCAGAGGCCAGAAAGCTTGTACAGGCAAAAACATCTCTTCCTGGCCCATCCTTCTCCACTGTAGTGAAGAACAATCCCAAGGCAACGAAGGACGCTCAAACGCAGACAGATGCACCCGAGTCAACATCAAGCACTAACACCCCCCATTACCAAGCACAAAGAACCACGGCATCTACCCAAACAACATTCAACAATACTCAACAACAGAAATCACCAAAGAACAAAAACAGATCACAAGGAAATAGGCAGCAAAAGGGGTCAGAAGACCCCATCAAACTCTATAACAGGTTTGGGGACATTGAGAGCATGGATGCAGAAGATACTGCTCCATGTTCTCAAAGTAGCTCCAGACCCAATAAAAAAATCATCCCCGTACTTCCTCCGTAGAAATAACCATATAGATTCTCTCCGCGAAAAGTCTAACCTAGCTCCAAAATCTCCAATCTAAACTTATAATGAAGAACACGATCATACAATGGAATTGTCGAGGACTTAAAGCCAATTACAATGATATTCTCCTGCTTTTAAACGAATATGATCCTGCAATACTATGCCTTCAGGAAACCTTTTTAAAAGATAGGGACAACATCACACTTAAAAACTACCCCCTGTTTAACACCTACTTACAGAACGTTGACAGGGCCTCGGGAGGGGTTTCTATTGCTGTGAACAATAGAGCCCCACATAGCGTCATCCCTTTAAACACAAATTTGCAAGCCATTGCTGTGAGTGTCACTCTACATCGAGCGATTACATTTTGTTCTATTTATATACCACCAAACACCAACTTATTACCAAACGAATTAGACACGCTTGTTCAACAACTTCCTGCACCATTTGTTTTACTCGGTGATTTTAATGCCCATAATATTTTATGGGGATCAAATTACATAAGCGACAGGGGCAAAAGGGTCGAAGATTTTATTACTAGACACGACTTGTGTCTATTTAATACCAAATCTCCGACGTACTTGCACCCAGGAACTGGTACATACACATGTATCGACTTGACAATTTGTTCTCCTTCACTACTTTTGGATTATAATTGGAAGGTCGCTGATGACCTTCACAGCAGTGATCACTTTCCAATCTCTCTTAAGAACACCAACGTTACAATTGATGACACGATTCCACAGTGGAATTTAAAGAAAGCTGACTGGACCAAGTTTGAAACACTTTGTACAGCTAGACTTAACAGGAATACCGTCCTAAACGATATTGATCCTATTCGACAATTTACATCCGTCTTAATTGAGATTGCAGAAGAATCTATTCCTAAGTCCTCGCCGAATTGTAAAAGAACCCAAAAACCGTGGTTCACTAAAGAATGTAAAGAAGCCATTAGACAACGCCGAGAAGCACTGAAAAAATTTAATAATCGTCCAACGTCCGAAAACTTAACTCAGTACCGTATTTTTCGGGCCAAAGCTCACCGCATAATTAAAGAAAGTAAACGAGCATCATGGAAAAAATATGTTTCAACTTTAAACTCTCGTTCCTCAATAAAGAAAGTTTGGGACACAATCCGCAAAATAAATGGGAAGGGAAAATACAATTCATTTAGACATCTGAAGCTAAATAATAACAATTTCAATACCAAACAAGAAATAGCTAATGTACTTGCTGATTGTTTCTCCAAAAATTCCTCATCGTCTAATTATTCAGAAGCTTTCCGAAGATTGAAAGCTCATAAAGAAAAAACACGGTTGAAATTCACATCGAATAACTCAGAGAGCTATAATCAACAGTTTTCATTGTCGGAGCTTATGGAATCTTTGAATAAGGCCCATGATACATCTGCTGGGCCTGACGATATACATTACCAGTTTTTGAAACACCTTCCAGAACCATCCTTAACAGTTCTTCTGGAAATCTTCAATGATTTATGGATTACTGGTAATGTACCAAAATTTTGGAAGGAAGCAACAGTAATACCAATTCCCAAACCAGGCAAAGATAGCGCAGATCCTACCAACTATAGACCTATATCATTAACTAGCTGCGTTTGCAAAACAATGGAACGAATGATCAATTCTCGGCTTGTATGGTATTTGGAAACTAACAATTTAATATCTCCTTTCCAAAGTGGCTTTCGTTACGGTCGTAGTACCAATGATCATCTGGTTAGACTGGAAACATTTATTCGCGACGCT